>VDFB02284978.1:223293-348092 GCA_007258455.2 Sequoia sempervirens
AAAATAGTGGGCATGCATAACATGCTTAAATTCCCATCCATAGTATGATGCCACATCTGGGCTGGGGCCTGGTGATGTCTCCAAGTACCCCCAACTAAAAACGATCATGTACTTCAATCAGTGAGGTCCATCAGGATTCTTTTATAAGTATGTCTTGTGGGTTTTTCAAGACCACTTTTGTAGTCGATCAGAAATTATCAATGCAAGTGGCAAACAATCTTAGCAAGAAAAATATTATAAATAGATTTTTAGGTGGTAGAGTACAGTAGATTATGATTGTGAGAGCAGGTTCCTCTGCACAAATTTAAGGACTGTATTAGGCCAAGTCAGTGTCCAGCCTGTCCTAGATTTGGCCTGAGTCAGGAGTCAGACCCTCTAAGGAAAGTCAATTTTCTGTTAGGTACAGCTTTATGTAGTTTTCAGTAATATTAAAAATCAATTATCATTCCAATTTTAAAAATATCAGTTTCAAAATTTGTGTTTTTGCATTTTTCAAAAATATAGTTTCATGCTATCATTCTCAGTTGTTTAGACCTAGGGTTTCTATGGGAATGTTTCCATAACTGTCAAAACTACAAATTTTGTTTTTCAGACTATGTTACTGAATGGGCCTGAAAATTGGCCATTTCCAGATACAAGTTATACCGGAATCAGGTATGGAATGGAATCAACTGTGGATTGGCATAAGGTTCAGTTTGGAGCAGTTGGATTTGCCTAGAAATGTTGGAGCTTGAACCCAGGCAATTCTGAGGTCGACATGGCAAATCCAAAATGGATCCATAACAATTCCAGCAGCCGGCAAAGGTTTCAACATGTTTTTTGTTGGCTCTTTGACTGTGAAATGCTAAATGACTATCGCAGCAACACTAGACACCATACCCATGAATTTTTCAAGGCACATTTGATATTTTGTATATTTTGTTTGTATGCAGGTGGAAAGGGCAGTAATCAATCACACAAGAGTCTGACCAGGAAGTCTGTAATATTTGGTCTTTATAACATCATAACATATATTGGACCAGGAAATCTGAACAGAAAGTATCACAAGGAATATGATTGCAACAGAAAGCAAAGAAAAAAACACTTTATAACATATATTGCAATCCACATCCATACAACTTTATAACACTTAATTTGTAACTTTTATGTAATGATACTATCCGGATTCCGTACAACTTTCATTTACTGTGTTCGCTCTAAAGGAAACAACATTTTATATTTTTATAGACATATATTATACTATAAATATGTATAATTTATATATTATAACATTTTAATTTTATATCTAGATATCAAATATTTTAAATACATTAACATATTATATTTCAAACTTCTAATATTTATGCTAGTTTTATTTAGCATATGCAGTATTTTGAACTTAACTTTTGTTTTTAGACTATATGTATAACTTATATGATTTTTATATGTTTTTTGTATGGACATACCCAACATGTACCCAGACCCCCACAAAAAATTGCAATACCGGCATTTTATATCCACATACCAAATTCCAATTCGGTAACTTAGTTTTCAGACCTATGGTTTTCAGTAGTGCAACCAGCTAAAGTAGAGAACATAGAAGTAGCTATGCATGTGAAGCAAAATGATGATTCAACATGTGTGTGTGTGTGTGTAGACACATATACATTCATACATACATACATATACAAAAGAAAGCATACCATATATAAAGTTAAATTAGGGGATGCATTATTGACAACAAAAGAAAGTGTGCCATGAAATTATTTTGCAATTCTATTTGTAACACTGCACACCCAAGTTAAGATGGACAGCTGTTCTTGCTCTCTTGCAACTTTTGTTTTCACTTTATCATACTGGCATCCAGCTTTATGCATCATACATTAACCTTTGGGGCAATCAAAGCATTACACGATATCTTCCGTTTTCTAATTCATCCACAAGGTTGAGAACACAGAGACTATATTACCCAAAAATTTAAAAATTCATAAGATGGCTAACTCTTGACTGTACAATGTTTGTTAATAATTCTCTAAAGAAGCAAACACAATTATCTTACAGTTGTCTGAAAAGAATTAAACTATTAATTTATAATCTAATTAAAAAACCATCCAACCCCAAGTACGTTTATGCTGATTTCAGAAAAGTAAAGAAAATTACAGACCTGGAACAAGAACCATCAACTGCACTGACCCAATCATTATGTAAAAAGGGCTCTTCCTTATGAGGAGGAGCTACTGCTAGAATATATTCTACATTAAGAATTTTTTCCTGTACAAAGTCAAGATTCAGTGCTTTATCAGAGAATGCTGTACTTTTCAAGCAGAAAGTTGTAAGAATAATAAATTAAATACCAAACATTACAATATTTAGCTCCCTCCCTCTCACAAACATTAAATGCAAACAAGCAAACATGGGGAAATATAATGTTATGATTTTGATAGCATTATTTACAATGTTTAAAGTATATGAAGCACAATAATTTTGATCATGATTATTTATTTCATTTCAAAACCTTTCCCCTCTACTAGGGTAAATTACAACATTTATTATCATGTATTAGTCACATGACAATTAACTTTTCTTGAATAGATTTCCAACAACATTTCACCATGCAAACATATGCATATCAATGTTTAACTCTATATACCATTCCTTGAGGCCTGGACTATAAGCATAAATAAGGTTTTGATAAATCGCATATCAACTTAATAATGCTTCATTACCTGAAGCTAGATATTTGAACCTTATTTTAAATATAAAAAAATTGCTAATTATTTTAAAATGTCATGAAGATCAACTTCATGTGACATTTGACTAATAACTTTTCAAGTTTTATCAACGACGACTTTTGATTTGACTCCATTACTCAATTAAAAAAAATTATACAGGAGCATGGGTTGTCAAAATACAATATCTAGTAGGATGTACGTAATTTTTATGGCATTTTTTAAAAAACTTTATAGGAAGTCTTCTTGCTATGTAACCCAGCTCAACTTGTTCTAAGAGAAAAATATAGGTTGTTTGAACACAACAAAAAGGACAACATGCCTACCATAGATGCCCAATATGTTAAAAACTTTATTCAATTGTTCTACTTTTGAGTGAAGTACTTCCATAAAATGGTAAAAAGAAAAACAAAAATAGGAAGATTCACAAAAAGCAATGTATCAATTACCTGACCTTTTTGTATCTCGTCTAAAAAGTAAAAAACCATTTGCTGACTACAGAACTTTATTAACTAACATGTAAGAATGTTATATTATAATGACTTGACACTTCAAATGATACAAAAAATTTAAGCCTTCATAACAATATAGTATGGCTAACTTCTCTTGCATTCTAACTTCCATAAAAAAACTTGGGTGTTTGAAATGGCATTTCCCACTCCTTCCTCAGCAAATCATAAAACAGTGGATTTCATTGATGCTTCTAAGAATTGCCCTACACAAATCTTGACTGGCGATGCAAATGTTATTTTCCCTATTGTTTCCTGTCCTAGTGGTATTCATGCATCAAATGCGATTCTCTTGGGCCCATCCCTTCCAAGAGTTCCCATGTCGATGGCTCCTGTTACACCCAGTATGATGGTAGGCTAGATTGCTCACGACCTATTGTACCTAGGGGTGCCCACCCTATAGGCTTTATGGCTCTATTGGCTAATGAAGAGAGACCTAAATCACCAAGCAAGGTGCACAAGGCGGTGTTGGAGTCTCAAATGAGACAGCTGGACATTGTCCCCTATTCAGGTTTTCATCTAGTGATATCACTGGGGCAAGAGGTCCTTGATCAGGAGGAGAAATATGTCAAGTTGGGTTTCTTTACAGTATGCATTTCATGGTTTCATTCTGGGCCAGGACACCTTAATAGACACCCATAATTTAACCAAAAAATAACATTAAGGAAATGTAAACAAAATGATTTCCCTAAGAGGCGAATTACCGCAGAAATGCCCTTGATGATCAGCAGTTTTTCGAATGAAGTTCGAACCAACTCCCCTTCAACAATAAAATCAAACGGCTGAGGTTTTTCTGCAAAAATAAATGCACTTTTGAGTCAGATAACAAAAAGCATCAATTTCCAATTAAAATATGCAAACTATTACTTTGCATCAGTATATTAAATTAGATCAACGAGAGAGAAATCTGTTAAAAGAAATTTCATTTCATGAAAGTTGTTTTAAGGCAATACTCATACAATAAAAATAAGGTCAGAGACTAGCACAATAAACAAAATGCTAAGAGATTAAAAAAACAATGTTCCATGAACAAAGAAGTTGATAGTAGAGAGGATATCATCAAATGGGTACAACCAGTTAGGAATTTTACATAAAGCATATTCTAAAGTTGGACCAGCTGAGCCAAGTAACACTTCAAAACTTCTTGTCGCACACCATTTCACAATTTTATCACTTAAGGGAGAAATTAGGTATTTGGCACATTTTTATGAAGAATATTTGCTCTCCAAGTGCTATGTGAGGAAGTGTGAGGGGCATTCATGCATTTATAGGGCAAAATTGTGGGTTTTTTTACTATTTTTTCCGATTTTTTTGTGTTTTTTTCATGTTTCGCATTTTTAATGTATTTGGCGAGTTTTTTTTATCAAACTTGCAGAGTTTTTGGCAAGTACTCACAAAAAAATTGGCAACTACTTGCCAAAAATCCGATGAATTTCTTTGGTGAGTAAATGGCACTAAAATTCACCATTTGTTTGACTCAGCGAGTTTTCTGTTAGTATGCCATCTATGGTGCTGCCCACTCTACTTGCCCATGCCTAAAAGCTCTTTCCATCCTTTTTGATGATACCACTCTTGGAGACCCATCCAATAGGCCTTGGAGAATTACCTCTTGGCCATTGTGTTGGAAACAAAGTTCCATCTTTTGAATGTCTTGATAATATCTTCCTAAGGAATGTAACTATTGGATGCCCAAAACTACATCTGTATCTCCCATATTCACTACATAGAAATCTTCACTTATTTTATGTCTCCCCTGGGTGATGCTTAGTTGATGAATCATTTGTGTGCGAGGAGTAGTGAACCCACCTGCCATGACTACCTTGAGGCCTTCATAATTTTCTGCTTCTAACTTCATTCTCTTTACTAATCCCTCATCAATGAAATTATGTGTAGCACCACTATCCACTAAAACAGTCACCTTTTGTCCTTGTAACACACTACGAATTCTAAAGGGGTGGTACTTGGGTTCCCCTAAAAGTGTGGCCAATGTACCACTTGAAAATTCTTCATCATCTTGTTTACTCTTCTTTCTTTTGGTTTCAAATTTTTCTTTGTCCACTCCCTCATCCGTCATGGCTTCTAAATTGTGTACTTGTCCCCTTTTCGAACATCAATAGCCTAGCAAAGAGGGCAAGAAAGCAGATTGAAGAGTTCCGAAATTCAATGGCATAGCAAAGAGGGCAAGAAAGCAGATGGCAATATATGGACAACAGAAAAACAAGAGCTAAAAATAAAATAAATACTTGTGAAGTCCCTCCCTGAACATCCTTAAGAACATGGTCTATGTCTGTAAAGCTTCTAAGAGTTGTTTTCCTCTTTTCATCTTCTCTTTGGTTTACTTACTCTTTTTCCTTTTTCTTATTTTCCTTCGTGTTTTTTCTTTCATTTACTCTTTGGTTTCTCTTGCTTTATATATATATATATATATATATATATATATATATATATATATATATATATATATATATATATATATATATATTAATTTCGAGTGTTATTTCCTTCTCTTTTGTCTATCTGTTATTTATTTATTTTATTCTTTTCCTTTATTCTTATATTTTTCTTCTTTTTTTGTGTTTCTTGTTGTCCTGCTTTAGGTTTCATTTTTCTTATTCTCTTTACCCATTTCCTTTTATTTTTTGTCTAGGTTGTTAATTCCTGTGTTTTTTTTTCTCTCTTAAGGTTTAATCCTTTCACTCCTCACCTTTTTCTTTTATTGTTCTTATTACAATTTTCCCTTTGGCCTTCGCTCTATTCCTTTTGTGTATTTTCTTTCTTTTGTTTCTATTTGTTGGTAGAATGGTTTGGTTTTTTTTTTTTTGGAGTATTTTTATTTGTAGATTTATTTTGTTTCTTCTCTTTAGCCTTCGCTCTATTCTTTTGTTTATTTTCTTTTTCCTTTTTGATAATTTTTTGCTTGCTCCTTACATTTTCGCTTTGATTTTTATCGTTAGGTTTATTCTTTTTCTCTTTCATCTTTATCCTTTTCTTTCTTGTTTGATCCTATATATTTATTCATATCTTTTTTCCTAATTCATTGTATTTATATGTTCCCGTGCTCCTTTGTAATTGTTTTTTTCTTTTCCTTCCTTCTTGGTTTTTTTTCTTTCACTCTTCCCTTATTGTAATTGGTCTTCTTTTTCTCTAATTTGTTGTTCTTCCTCATCTTTTATCTGGTCCTTGGTCCACGTGCCTCCTTACCCTCCCCCTCCTCTCTTCTTTTTATCTGGTCTAAGTCTGCAATTATCCTTTCATTTCTCATGCTCTCTTTCATCCTGATGATGGATCATGTAGTGTGATCCGAAACGTTTGATGCTAAAAATCTTGCACACAATCAAATCCAGAAGCTTTACAGACTTATGATATGGATTGTGGAAACTTATTATCATTAACATGGTCTATACTCTTCACCATAAAGCAACTATAAGGAACTTGGATTTTTATGGCAACTGTTTCTGGTGACCTCAACCATTGAATTCCCAATACTAGATCAACTCCTCCAATCAGTTCTGGCTAACACAGACAGTTACACCCAACAGTATTTACCATCACACTTGACAGTGCCTCTGTCAGCGATTATCACCTGAAATTCTAGAGCTAAATACTTAAAGTCTTAGTTTCCTTACCAATTACGAGCAAATAAAGTCATGGGAGGGTATTAGAGACAATTAGGACTATCATCTTTTGATTCTTTATACATCCCACCACCTAAGGAATTTGAGGATTGCAGAGCCTACTGTCACAAGGCACAAAATGATGATGTCTAGTCCCAGAAAGGTACCGTATTATTTTCTTTTTAGTGCCTCTTCCTCATGTTCTTACTGTTCTTATGGTTAATCAATATGGAATTACTTCTTTTTCACCACATTTGAACCATCTGTTGAACTTGCTATCACAGCTAAAACATAACCATCAATCATTGTAGGATAATGATTGTTGTGACCTGGCTAACATTGTTATTGAAAATAAGTATATGCCAGTGTTGAATGTTCCTTATTTTTGTTCTCTGAAAAGACAAATATTGGCAGCATTGAATGTCTCTTATACCAAATCTCTGCAATGGCAAATATTCAGCATCCACTGCACAAGCAAGTATGATCACCTTGCTGATCTCCTATGGCATAAAGAATCAGACTTCATGTTAAACAGTGTCCTTCAGCCCTCCAATGAACAAATCCATAATATTCTTATCATAAATATATTTTACCTGCAAGCTTAGTCTCTAAAATTCTGCAACAATCCCCTACCAGTACTGTTACCAGAGCTTTGTTAATCAGCCAAAGAAGATATCACAAACTTAAAATGCACTATCAATGCCTCCTTAAATTTCCCCCATAACATAATTGATGGTTCCTAGCTCCTTCATCCATGAAGACCAAATATGTTGGTCATTCTCCATGTACAAGGTTGTTAATTGTACCCTCTTCATAAATAAGGTATAACAGAGCTCAAATAATTGCTATATTTGGATGGCTTGAGTGAGAGGCTTCTTGCCATCAACTTTTATTAATTATACATCCCACCACCTTGGGAATTTGAGGATTGCAGAACCTACTGTCACAAGGCACAAAATGATGATGTCTAGTTCCAGAAAGGTACCGTATCATTTTCTTTGAAGTGCCTCTTCCTCCCATTCTTACTGTTCTTATGGTTAATCAATATGGAATTACTTCTTTTTCACCACATTTGTACCCTTTGTTGAACTCACTATCACAGCTAAAACATAACCTTTTTTCTTTAGCCATTTCTTACATCAATTTGTAGTCGAGTCAGAGTTGTAGACCGACAATGTTGTTGAAGGGCATTGCTCCATTCATTATTGCCTCTAGGATAATGATTGTTGTGATCTGGCTAACCTTATTACTGAAAATAAGTATATGACAGTGTTGAATGTTCCTTAATTTTGTACTCTGAAAAGACAAATATTGGCAGCGTTGAATGTCCCTTATACCAGATCTCTGCAATGGCAAATATTCAGCATCCACTGCACAAGCAAGTATGATCACCTTGCTGATCTCCTATGGCATAAAGAATCAGACTTCACTTGAACAGTGTCCTTCAGCCCTCCAATGAACAAATCCATAATATTCTTATCATAAATATTTTTTACCTGCAAACTTAGCCTCTAAAATTCTTCAACTATCCCCTACCAGTACTGTTTCCAGAGCTCTATTAATCAGCCAAAGAAGATAACACCACCTTAAAATGCACTATTAATGCCTCCTTAAATCTCCCCCATAACATAATTGATGGTTCCTAGCTCCTTCATCCATGAAGACCAAATATATCAGTCATTCTTCATGTACAAGGTTGTCAATTGTACCCTCTTCATAAATAAGGTATAACAGAGCCCAAATAATTGCTATATTCGGATGGCTCGAGTGAGAGGCTTCTTGCCATCAACTTTGCATATATCTATCTTGGGTGTATCGAAAAGTCCTAGCCCAGGTGATCCTTCATTAGTGAAATCCATTTTCACCTCAGCTTCTCCTTTAGATGTTCTCGCTTCTGTATTGGATAAAGGTGATCCATCAATTTGTTAGAAACAAGTCCATTGAGAAAATATTGTATGAATGATAACCTCTTCATTTGGTCATTGAAGGCCTGCCTAAATGCAAATAATATGATTATCTTCTTTGCCCAGCTCTTTTTCATCCATTCAACATTACACTGAATTCTGGAAAGAGGAGGATTCCAGAAGAGACCAACATACAAAAATGTTGTATTCAAGTTTAAAAGTATAGAAGCTGTATTGAAGCTACACCATCTTAAAGAGTCATGTCTAAGGAGGGACTGCAACTTTGACAACAAATTTTTAATTTTAGGAGGTTGCACAAGGCAAAGTTGTTTCTATGATCTCTAGCTGCCACCAACTTTCAAAGCAATACTGTCAACCAAGCTAGAGAGTGGTTTAGAGAGTGGTTTCTGGAGGACTTTCTCATCATAAAATTCCATGACTTGATATTGTTGAACTCCAATGTGAGGGGGAGTTTTACTAGGTCTGTATAGCAGCGTATCAAGTTCCATACGATAAAGCCTTTTGAATGGGTTAAGATAGTGAAGATTCCTTTTAGGACCAAAGAATTCAAATAGCTTTTTCTTAAGATTTTGCTCTTAAGTGAGTACTACTGTTACAACCCTAACCTTCTGCATATCGTTATGTTTTGTTTGGTTCTGAAGCAGCTGACATGTAGCACACTAACCATTGACCGGTCATATGTTAGTTTCTAGATTTCATAACTTTTTAGATAGTTCCTTCATTAGCATTTTGGGTTGCCTTAACCTATTGTATTTCATATGTAGGGGCAAGGTAGTCAGTTGTTAATTTGAATGGTTTTGGGAGGTCCCCTGCTGCAGTTCCCCTACTCTGGTGTTGATATTATTTGAATTTGTTATATTTTCCGTTAGATTTGCTACTTAGTTGTTGAAAGTGGGAGAGTCTACTATTTATTCTGCTCAATTTGCAATCACACCCTTATTGAATATACTAACAGTGTTCCTTCTTCTTTCTGGTTCCTTTGTATTTTGCAAGACCAAGAACAAGCTAAAATCATTGGAAACAAAAATAAGATACAAATGAATAAACTCACCATGGCCAAGAAGGGTATTGATAACTTCTGAAAGTCCATATCTGGTGAGGTTGGCAGGAACAGCGAAGGACGTGGATGGAACTTTTAAATCAGGCGGCAGCTTTGTTGTGAATCGAACCTGTACCTGCCGAGTTTCTTCCACACTCTGCTCATAACCACTTTCTGGTGTTGTTTCCATATTTCCTCAATTTGTGTTTCCAGAAGCTGATAACCTATGCAGAGGGCTTTTAAAATCTTTATTATTGTTTTTTTTTTTTTAATTTATTATTACGTTCCCTCAGTGAGCTTTGCCAAGCTCATTCCATCTATCAACAGTTTAAAATTGCGTCCGTACCAATGCAAGACGATTAAACGAATCTCAGCCGTCCATCATTTTTCGTATTTTTTCGGCTGTTTTTCGCCGTTTTTTCTGCTGCTTTCCCCGCCGCTATTGGATTCCGCTCCTCCAAACTCTTCCTCACTGAATTGACTTTAACTTCTCCAATTTGGGGAGCTCCAGCCTGAAAGTAAGGTTTCGACGAGGGTTTTAGTGTACTGCAGCCCGAAAGTAAGGTTTCGACGAGGGTTTTAGAGTATGTTTATTAAAATGAAAATTACGACCAAAGAGCACATTTAGGTTTTAACATTTTTCTTCTTGTATTGAAATAATGCAGGTTGAAGACAGAGCATTCATTTTGTTGCATCTTTTAGGTTTTAACATTACGGCATCCTTTAACCTACGTAGTTAAGTATATTTGAGCATAATTAATATATTAAATATATTTTATATAATAAAAATATATATTACTAATATAATTATACTGTTTATTATTATTATATATTATGTTTTTTAACAAAATTATTAAATTAATATATAAAAATATAAATGTGAAATTATTATAATTAATAATTAATATAATTTTATATAGAACAAATTAAATTAATATATAAAAAATCTAATAGTTTAATTGATCTTTGGAGAGATAGGAAAAAGGAAGAGAGATAGAGGGAGAAACAATTTTATATATAGAGGTATATATACTAGCACGTGCATCTAAAGGAGGTTCAAGGATTATGTTGATACAAAACTATTTGTATGTTAATATACTAGCAATTGCACCTTAGTGTGCAATGGGTACACCGAAGAAATGTGGAAGGTCAATTAGGCAATATTTTGATCCATTTTTTGCATACATTTGTGTAGTACATGAGGTCAATTGGTAAAACCTCTAAATCAAATTGTTACTCCTTTTAATGCACCAAATCCAAATGCTTGGATAATGATAGCTCCTTAAATGGTTTGAAATGAGATAGGATGTTCGAGTGTGGTTTGAAATTAGATAGGATGCTTGAATGTGTGTGGATTTGAAACGAATGTAATTAAATGTCTTTAAATAATAATACATATCATCAAAGTTTGCAAGGCAAGAAAATAAAGGGGATGAATTGACCAAATTTTGAAAAGACAAAGGTCAAGTCTCACTCACAAGGTCAACCTGGCAACTTTGAAAATGACCTACGAAAAACACATGCATTTAACCAAGAACCACAATTGTCATTATTAGTATCCAAATATGCCAAATTTCTCTAGTGTTTTCTAAATTATTGATTGGTTGCACAATCTTTGTTAAAAGAAGTTTTTCTTTTACATTTTTCCACATCAAGAAATCCTTGATGGCTACAATGTTGATTTCATGTTTATAGAGTTGTCAACATGATTGATGCTCAAACTCAAAGAATCTCCATTGCATACAATTGAATTCCATTGTTTGTCATGGAACCATATAAACTTTTAATTAGATCTCCATCACTAATGATAAAGTATTGGATTTGTTCCCTGTAATTATATATACAACTCATTAATGAATGGTAAATAAAATGCAAACTATATATCTAAAAATTGAGAAATTATTATAAATAGAATGAATGGATATGTGCCTTTGTTATAAATAGAATCAATCGATTTACAGAGATTATGATTGAACATGCAAAAATTTGAACTTGTCATCTCAATGGAGTTACAAAGATTATGATTGAACAGATAGAAATTATGTAATCCTCTACTAGCGACTCCAAGGACTAATCAGTAAAAATTTCAAATACCCTAATAAAACAATTTTGATCATCAAAAATTTTAATTTCATGAATCGAATATGAATGTGTTGTTATGACAAAGTATATTCAAGTGCGATAATATTTGCAAAGATGTGATCCAAGATTACTAGGCACCATGTTCAAGGTTCATTTGTAATTTAGGTCTCCCCAACTTGAAAGGGACAGCATATTCAAGATAGTTGGAATATATACCTAGGTTTAGACTAGGTCATAATTCTTAAAAAAATAAATCAATTTTCTTTTCTACACCATTGTATTTGCTCATCCCCTACAAAATTCAATTTCATGAATAAAGTAATTTTTGAATATGTTGAGTGATTTTCGGTGTGAAATCAAAATCATGTACAAAAAAGAAACTCTATCAGAAACAAATCTCCCATTGATCATTACACATGTGTCAACTCTGTCCTTTGTGACTTGGAATGTTTTTGGAAGATTCATTTACCTTTTTAACCAAAGTCACTTGTGTTAACAAGATCCAAACTTTTTAATTTAGGTTTGACATTTATTTTATAGGATACAAAAGCAATTAGTTAGGTAAATAGAATAACCAATGAGATTTACAATTCATGAGCACTCAACCTCATCTTTTGAGACTCCTTCCCAACCTAGAATGTTTGCGGTTTTATTATTATAGACTTTTTTCTTTTCCTTTTTGAAGGAAAAGAATATTTGCATTTGCATTTTAGTTTTCTAAATCCATTTGAGTATTGAGAAAATGAAAAGAATATTTGTGTTTTGGTATTCTAAATCCATTTGGGTATTGAACTGGTAAAAATATATATTAATTGGATTACTTAGCATATTTTTATTATAGAATATATAGATCATTGAACAAAAAAAATTAATAAAAACAAAAATATTTTTTTTCTTTCTTTGCAACAGACGAGAAAAGTTGAATTTAGTTTTTTTAATCCATTTGGGCATTGTGCATGGGGACATACATATCAATTGAGGCACTCTTCAACATGTTACGATCCAGACCTAAATAGAAGACAAATGAAACATAAATATGGAGGTTGGACTCACTAGAAGAAGGAAATTTGGAGGAGGAAATGCAATTGAAATATTCATGACTCGCAAACCCAATTGAGACTTATGATCATTTACCATATTTATTTATTTTTAATGATATGTTGGACTAAAATCAAACACTGCCTCATGGTCGGGTTTGAGTTATTGTCCACAAGTTACCAGAGCAAACAAGCAAGGCAACTGTACCAAACAATCGAGGGGCTACAACAAATGATGATCAGAATGCCTTCATAGTGGCCTATAAGAGAGTGAACAACCAGATAGATTGGCATAGTTTTTAAGGGTTGATTTGGTTGTATGTGAAACTCTCAAATGTTACATAAGCAAGAGTTAAATATTGGTTATTATAAGAGTTTTTCTATATAATGAGATATTGTAAGAATTTTTCTAAATAAATAATTTGAGTAAGAGAGGCCCTGCTTCACATTCGTACAAGATTGATAGAAACTCAAATCATTTGATTCTTTTAGTTTCCTCTTTAGCTGCAATAGCCCCCTCACAAAATGTAGTTGATATTTTTAGAACTATCTTTGTAATGCAAGCAATGAATGATCACAACCGCCATATTTACGATGAATTCTTTGATGAATGGCGTGTTCATACTATAAGACTTTGAAGTGATCGCTACCGCCATATCAGGGAGAAATACAACTTGGATGAGTGACAAGATGATTGATGGCATTGATTATTGTCATGCCATGCACAGGGGAGCCATTTCTCATAAAGTAGCAAATTTTTAAGTTAGGTTATTTTATGTGAGGAAATTTAGGTCATATTCACATTCTAAACCTTTGATAGAAACTCAAATCATTAGATTCAAAATTTGACATAAAGCCTTTCAATTTTTTAATGTGTGATTTTTGTTCTAGTTTGTTCCATGGCCTTTAAGGTCAGCTCTTGAAATTTTATGTCTTACATGATTTGAAGGAAAGAAAATAACTCCAAAAATACACATGATAGTTGTTTTTACATGAATCCCCTAACAATTTGTGACAATGTGAATTCCAAGGAACTACAGTATGTTTATATTAGTCCCAAAATTAGAGGCATTAGGAAGGCCAAAGAAATTTTATGACCATTGGCAAGGTTTTCTCAAGTTATGCCTAGAGCAAACAAGTAAAGATAAACAAACTACTAAAAATTCATCACTACTAAAATCATTCAAGAATGTTGCAGCATAATGGATCTATTAGATAGGTGCTAATGCATCAGAAAGACGATCACAGGTATTACTATTCACTTCTAATGCAAAATTCAGTGAATTCATCCAATCTGCACTGCACCATATAACAACAAATTTTAACCCTATAAATTGGGCATACAAAAATTGAAAAGTATTTATGTTGTTTTCTAGGTCCTTACCAACCCAATACCAATTTGGCATATGGGAATCCCCTTACCGAGTAAAGTTGTATACCCTTGGTTTTTTACCTTTATGATGAATCTCTTATGAAATCAATTATTGGGAGATTTTTAAAAAGTTCAATGATGAGAGAACGACAAGTTATTAAATTGATAGTTTACCACTATCAATAAATTTATTACCATAAAATGAAAATGCATTATATCAGAGATAAATTAATTTCAATTTAATGAAATTCACACTTGAAAGTCAGTTGACACCAGCTAGATGCGAAGATGTAAACATAATTGAATTGCTAAATATAAATCTATGCATGTAAAGGCTAAACCCAAACTTTCATTCTTGTTCTAGGAATAAAGGATTGTATGGATATCCTATAAGATAGGCTATTACAAAAAATATATAATGGTATCACATAAAGATCAGAGGAACAGACAAAGATGTGTATGTAGATGTGCTGAAGTCAATTTCAATTTTCCAATGAATAAGAACCATTATGAAGTGAATTCAATGAGCTTAACGAGACGTTGGTAACATTTTCCTTGCATCAAAAGATCCTTTAATCACAAATAAAAAATTAAACAGCCATAGAAGCATGATAGTTGCTATTTTCATTTCAAATTCTGAATTACTGCTTCTATGCTTCAGCAAAAGCTAATTTCTACTAAACTTTCAGAACTTGGATTCCTACTTTGGCAAGTAACTTGTTTATAGTTGACTGCATTTTGTATTAAAGACTTTGCAAAACATGGGCATATATAAACGCATGTTCATAATGCTTATTCCCCCAAATTGTTGATAAAAAATACATCTAGCACAACCATCAAGCCAGACAAAAAAATATTGACTTGATTTTGCTTCCTTGCTGCTTGGATTATTATGATATTGTGCTCAAGAGCAATTTTATGAACTTTTTATATATAGCTTTGAGAACTCTACAAATTTGTAGGCTCTTGCTAACGAATTTGATGGGTACAATGAAACCATTGTAGATAATTTTGGCAATCCCTTGTACCAAATAATCAACTTCTTCAATTTCATGGCACAACCGCAGTGGAAGAAGAAAAGCCTCAAAAATATCTATAGCTTGCAGGTGCTCACTTTTCAAACCCTAGTTTTAGCTTCCTTATTGGAGCTTATGCAATGTTGTTTCCTGTAGCAAACAAAGATATTTGTAGGTTTCAAAGAAAAAAGAAATATATTTTCATATTTACAAAATAATCATTTATTCTTCAAACTATCTACCTAAACCCTTTATTGACAGTATAAAAATCATAAGCGCCCCTTGTATGAACATTATTTTCACTTAAAATAAAAATTTGAACATATAAATACCTATAGAAAGCAAGAGCTATGGCGGAAGCACTAGGTAACGTAAACGTTGAGGACTAGCATGAATTATGTAGTAATTGCAGCGAGAAAATGCCATGGCCCATTGTCCGTCAAGGAAGCCACCCATCTTAATCCACTTACAAAATATTTATTAACCATAACCATTTTTCCTAAATATATTACAATTTCATCTGATTAGTGGTGGTATTTATAACAACTGATGGGTAAAGTGAAAAGAGATGCTAAAGCGCAAACAAAGATTAAATATATTACAGGTCTTATGAAGGTGGTATCTAGAACTTACTTCACCCCCTGGTCTTAGGATGACATAGAGTGCACAAGCTATGGCATGTGTACCGAAGAAGAACAACAAGAAACAAATTCTGAATTCATTCAAATGTTATTATATTAATGGTTCCATCAAATATTATTTTTTTCCATTATTGTGTATGAACCATTGCAAACTCTGCATTCACAATCTTTGCAAAAGCATTGTCAAGTGCTTCACAACCACCTGCTTCATTGTGCCCATAGCCAGTAGAACCCCCAAAGTGCTGCCAAAAAACAAATGAAGAACACAATGAATTTTCTACAAATTATCAAACTTTACTCATAATCCAGAAGATGACTTTCTTTCACATTCAAGGAAAACATAATTGGAACCATAAGATGAAGCTTAAGTCAAAGAAGCAAGAATAATACTCACATGAGTTCCAACTTGGGCATTTTTGTAAGCTTTCAATACTCGACTTGTATTAAAAGCTACCAATTTGTCTACTTCTTGAAATACTAGATATAGAGCCTCCGCAACATCTTTAACCTGCATCATATACATAAATATTAAACTAAATTAGAACACAAAACTTGCTAATTTAACTGATATAAAACTTTGTTGCTCTTATGTAAAACTCTTTCTTCTTAGGTCAGAGTTATCATTACTCTATTTTTCCAATTATACATGAATAAGGAAGGTGCTAGGAGTAAGCAAGACCTTGGTAGTGATTTTTTGAAGGAGGTAAATAAGGGCCTGTTGTTCCAGAAGCAGTCATTCTTGTACTCACGGAGATAGATTGAATGTAGATAGATAGATTTTGGGTTGGTTGGACTTCAAACTCAACTTCTTCTTTGAGGTAGATAAATTTTGAGGTGGTACGGCTTGGGGCTTAAGTGCTACTTTGCTACTAATATAATGCCCTATTTCAAAGGACGTTAACAGTATAAATTGGGAATTTGTTTCTATTACAGTTTTTTTCAATTGGCCCCAGAATGTTTACCTCTAGCAATGTTGTTACAAACCATGATTCCAAACTAAAACTAACCCCCACATGTGGACTTTTATATGGTTCCCTACCATACTACTCACAAACACAACAGTTGTGCAGAAGTATGACTTTTATATAGTTCCCTACCATATTCATTATTTCATATAGAGAGGCTGGAAGAGATGAATAAGATTAAAAGCATGTATACATGAGGGTAGAATGAGTGACCAATGGAAGTACTCTGAAAATTGTAGCTAACCCTAATCTTCTTTCTAGAGATGCTTATTAAAGATGTCGTTAACAGAAAATAAGCAGGTCCCCATGACAAAGAACTATTGTTTACTGTCACCATTTCCATGATGTATAATCAATCCTACTCTCCAATGATTTTTTTTATAAATCTTACAAATGAAAACTTTTGATTTCAGGTTTAATTGGGGATCTCCACCTTGATTGATGCAGCAAATTGCTTATACATTCTTCTACTTCTAGTCACAACTATATCTGTTATGGGATACTTCATATCTAGGCTAAGTAAAATCTTTTACGGATGAACTTGCATCTAAAAGGGTCCATACATAAAATTTAAAAGTTGTTAATGAAACTTAAAAAACAAACATTGTTGTGTCAAAAAATCAAAAGCAAAACATTGGGTACCATAACACAAACCCTAAAACCTTCTTACCAAAAACCTACCTTCCATAGAAAAGAGAAACATGGGTAATTTTTGAAGCTATGGTTGAAAAACCAAATCCATAGAAGCTCAAAGCAAAGAACAAAACATATATGTGTCAGACCATTTTTCTCATAGGCTATGTGATCCACCTTAAATCGATTGTTCACAATAGCACTGATATTTAAGTTCTTGCATTGGGCATCACATAAATCTGAGATGAAAATAGGGAAGTTGAAATATTTGTCAGAGAAATAGAAAAAATGCACTCCATACCTTCCTTTTCCATCTTCTCCATGTCTTCCATATCTTTTCGAGTAAACCGCCTGCTACACATCAACTCCTCAGTGAGGTCAATCTTCTCACTAAAGAGGATGCGATCTAACTCCTCGTGTTATGGGTTTTCTTCTCTCCACATTTGTAATATTTCTCAAAGGAGTCTAAGGCTGGGGTAAATGGTGCCTCTGACTCCTTTTAGAAATAATGCAAATGTGATACATAAAAGCCAATTCAAAAAATATAAAAAAAGGGTACTGCAAAAACATAGAAGATTTAAAACAAAGGTGTTGTTGTAACGGAAAACACAAGGAGTTGAGACTGAATTTGGCTCTCCTCTATTTGATCTCAATGTTTTGATCGAATTGGATTGCGTGGAATAATCATCAAAAATGGCCTTAAAAATTATTTTCCTGAAAAATTCTTCTCCATTCGATTTTTTTACATTGTATCAAGATCTTCAAACTTGTATTCATCAAATTGGATTGTAGTCCAAATGAAGAAATAGCTATTTCTAAGAGGGCTTTAAAGGAAATAGAGTAAGCAAAGGAAACAAGGTAAGCTAAATTAACCCTAAAAGAAAATAGGGTTTGGGAGGCGGTTGGTAGAAGCGTATCGACGACTATCTTGCATCTGTATCAATGCATGACGATTAACAGGGTAAGCTAAACTAACAGTAAAAGGATCGCAATTGTGTTTTGGTCTGGTGGACGGTACTAAGCAACTGTCTACTGCAACTATCCATGCACATTTTAAGGAGCTCGAGAGGATGTGTTATTCATTCCGCTAAAACCAAATTTCTATGCTTTTGACAACTAATCATCATCGACGGCTATGCACGGTTCAACCGTATTGCATCCCCTCTCTAGCTACGTGCACCATGGATGGACAAACTTAGCCGACTATTCTCAAATAGGACACGCGTTCGACGTAATTAAAGAGTATGTGTTTGTGCATGGATGCATTGCAAATTCTAGTTGCATGTGGATAGAGTAAACAATTAATAATAAGTGCTAAATAATGGAATGAAATAAATTTAGACAAATCTAGATTTTTTCTTTAAAGAAATTAAGTATTATTTGATTATGAAATATTTGCATACAGATTTAAAAACATAAACCAATGCAAATGAAAAAAGAAAGTTGTCATCAAATTGACAAAAAATACTACAAATGGTAATAGCATGTTCCCATCTAGTTGTCAAATCAATATTTATCTAGCTTTTATATGATAAGTGAGATTTTAGAGGCTTTTACCTAATATTTTAGAGGAATTCACCATTAAACTACAGCTGGTTTACCATTAAATGGCAGCTAAAACTTATTTTCCAATGACTCAATAGTGGTTTACAGGCATTAGATTTGTTTCAGACTCAAATCCCACACCATATGTAGCCTATCTATCCTATATCTATTGAGCTATCTCTCCCTCTCTGTCCTCTCTCTCTCATTCACTTCATTTCTCCCTTCATCTCTCCTATTCTATATATCTCTCCATTTCTCTATTTATCTCCCTCTCCCTCCTCTCCCTATCTCTTTTTATCCATATCTTTCTCTAGCTTTATCACTATCTCTCTATCTCATTCACTATCCCCCTCTACCTCTCTATATCACCCCCTTTCTATGTCTCTCCCTCTCCCTCTATATATATATCGAGTTATCTATCCCTCTCTCCCACATCTTCTCTCTCTCTCTCCCTCTATATGTATCACTCTCCCTCTCTTCCCCCCTCTTCTTTATCTCCCTCTTATGCCTCTTCTACCTTTCTCTCTCCCTCTCTCCCCCTCTTCTCCACGTCTCCTCTACCTATCTCTCTTCCTTTCTCTCCCTCCCTCTCTCTCTATCTCCCCCCTCTCTTTATCTCTCCCCATCTATCCCTCCCTATCCCCCTATTTATCTCTCTATCTCTACCTCTCCCTCCTTTTCTCTTCCCATATATCTCTATCTCTCTCTTTCTCTTCCCATATATCTATATCTCCCCCTACTTTCTCCCCTTCTCTATCTCCCCCTATTTCTCTCTTCCTCTCCCTATCTCTATTTACCTATCTCTAATACTTTTTGTTTTTCTATCGCCTTGTCTCTCTCTCCCTCCCCTCCCCCCTTTATATCTCCTCATATCTCTATCTCTTTATTTCTCTATCTCACCATCTATATCTTTTTATCTCTCCCTCTCCCTCTTCCTCTATATCTCTCTATCTCTCCCTCTCTATCACCCTATCTCTCTATGTATTTATCTTTCCCTCTACCTATATCTCTCTATCTATTTTTCTCCCTCTTCCTCTCTCACTCTATCTTCATCTCTACCTATATTTTCCTCTCCCCCCCTTTACCTTTAGACATGTCTCCCTCTCTCTATCCATCCATCTATCTCCCTCTCTATTCATCTTTATATATTTATCTCTTCCATCTCTATCTATCCCTTTATCCTCTCTGTCTTTATCTCTATGGATGCTAAATCTGCATTTTGGCTCAAAAACAAACAAACATGAGTTGTTAGTTGAATCAAGCAAATAAGATAGAGCATCCCTATGAAATAATTGATCATACTAAAATATGCAAGCTAAATAGAACAAAGATAATTAAATGCAATCACATAAAATCACGACCAAACCCTATCCCATAGTGGATTGGTGCTTCTATGGAAAGAAACCCTTTCCCAATCCTTGCTAAGATAAGCTAAATGATAAAATGCTTTGAAGATGGAGTAAGATGGGAAAAATTAGTTCTCAAATGAAGCGAGTGACTTTCCATAGGATTTGTGGATCAAGATGTGGATATGAAATGCTAATATTGTGGAGTTGTTGAGGATTAAACCAATGTAGATGATCCTTATTTATAGAAAAGAATGATATAAAAATGCCAAACATGGAGGATGTGGGACTAAAAACAAGCCAATGAAGAGATGCCACTTGTCAACTTGTGATAGGTTGGAGGATGAGCACATTTTGGTCAATGTGCCAAAGAGAGGGAGATTTCAAATTTGAATTTGAAAGTAAATGTTGAGTTTGACTTGTGCAAGGGACATGTAAGAGCCATGTAAGAGCTCATAAATGCCTTGTTGGATGTACATTTCAACTTGTTTTTGAATTCAAACTTGAGGGAATATTCCTCAAAGATGTTATGTTGAGAGAAAATGATGATTTTATAAATGAATTAAAATGCTTTATTGGTGCAAGTGGGAAAAGCTAGAGGATGTGATGGGTGGTTAGGTTAGGTTAATCAAGATTACATTAAATTAATGATGATTAGATGCTTTGACCCCTTTGACTTGAATATTTTGATTTATTTTAATAAAAAATGGATGAAAGGTGATTTCAGACTTAATTAAATAAAGGATTGATTTATTTAATCAAGGAGGGTGATGTTAGGATCGAGTTGATTTATTTAATTTAAACTGATGACTTTAGGAGATTGATAAATAAACTTGATTTATTTGTTGAATGGATGAATATGACCTAATTAAATGCATTATGCTAATTTTGCGTGTCTACATTTTGCCCCTCTTTTAAGCAATGTACTTGTTGCATTGGTTCAAAGAATAAACTTGCCGCGATCAAAATTCAAAAAAAATATAATTTTTTGAATGCCCCAACAGAAAGAAGTACACTGGTACATTGTCCCCTCGAGAGATCGAGCGAAAAGATTCAATTTGAGGGTCAATCTTGGGATAAAGAGGTTCAAGATGGATGGTTATGGATGATGATGTAAATGAAATAGTTTTAAGATGCTTAGAATAACAAATCTATATTATCCTAAACAACTTAAATGATGATATGATGTGAGATGGATGAGATTGATGATGTGATATGCTGTGATTATGCAAATGTATGATTTTATGAGATGCTTAGACTAACAGATCTATATTATGATGATGATTATGTATGTGAGATGATATGCATAATACTAATGGTTTGCGGATGCAAGATGGATGCACTGGTGATGATGATTAACTATTCATGACGCAATGTTAGTACGGAAAAGAAGAAATTAGATGATGACAAGAGGTTCCAACAAGCCAACTTTATGAAAGATGATGATGAGAAATGATGATGATGGATGGATGATTTACTTATCAAGGATTGGGATTTTAAAAGGGCTACTTACCTTATGTTTGATAACACACATAGATATGATGCATCAAGGTATAATGAACCAGGATGGCATTGTACCTAGTGCGATGGACTTTGACTCAACAAGTAGATAGGAGTATTCTTGTTCACACTTGACATACGAAAACCTTGCTAGGAGATACCTAACAAAGCAAGTATTCGCCAAGTTATTTTACAAGAATGTCCAACAAGCACAACAGAAAAAAGGATAATGATCATTGCCCCATTCCTATCTCTTTAAATCCTTTGTTCGGATATCATCGAGAGGTCCTTGGATTGAGCGCAATAAGATACATCAAAAGAAGAGATCAAGTACACAAACAAGCCAATGTTCTTCATACCTTCAGCCAAAGGGATGTGTTTTGATAGGATAAGAATCTAAGGTGATATCCAAAATGATGCCCATTGTCGGAATGATATATCCTAGGACATGCATTGTATAGGATGATGATGGTTTGAAAAGTTGATTAATAGGCTGTAGATATAAGTTTGATTGACATGTCTGAAAATGATCAAGAGTTTGATTTTGTTTTAAAGGTTTGTTGTTTTGATTTTGATTTTATGATTGAAGCTTGCTTTTGCTGACTGTTATGATTGTTTATGTTTATGTTGCCAAAGGTTGAAGGTGACGATCAGTTTATTATGGATGATTGATTATTGTGGGTGAAAGTGAAACGGGATGGATGGATTTTTTCAAATATTTGGATGTTTTTGATGTTTTTAGAATGTTTTGAGGTTGTTTTTGGATTTTTGGATTTTTCAAATGTTTTATTTTTTATTTTTCAAATGTTTTTGGATTTTGTGAGATTTTATGAATATTTTTGGATTTTGTTGTTTTTTTTAATGTTTTTGGATTTTGATGTCTTCGGGGCTGATCAAAGATTAGCCTTGCCTACGTTTAAGCTTAGAGACGATGTAGTTCGGATACCATGTTTTTTATGTTTTCCTGACTTTTTGAGTGTTCTTGGATTTTTTGATGTTTTGGATGTTTTTTGATTTTTCGATGTTTTGGACGTTTTTGGATTTTTCACACGATTTTGACAATTTGGATATGGATGTGTGTGATGATATCAGTGCTCTATTTAGGATTTTGTTGAAGACCAAGCTAAGGTTGACTGATCGAATTGATGGATTGATGATGATGATAACATTGTTGAGGATACACAACAATGTAAGGATTTGATTGATCAGGATTGATGACGATAACATTGTTGAGGATGCACAACAATGCAAGGATTGATTGATAAACATTGATGACAATAACATTGTTGAGGATGCACAACAATGCAAGGATTGATTGATCAGGATTGATGACAATAACATTGTTGATGATGCACAACAACAAGGATAGTGTTAAGCAACACAATGATTGGGAAGGATATCCCAAGATTATGGATTGATTGGATTCGATTGATCAAGATTGATGAAGCTTGATTTGGAACAAAATATGTTTTCAATGATTTGATGTGACATTTGAAAGGTGCGTTTGATGCAACTGATATTGATTATTTTGGATTGATGAAAGATGAAAGATGAAGACTGATAAGGAATGTCTTCTCATCAAAATGTGTCATGGGCTAGTGATTTAGATTTTTGCTCACAAGTGGTTTGACCAATTTGGTTTCATGTTTTCCAATGTTTAGATCGCCACATAAGTTGGAGGATATAGATCAATATTTATTCTTGAAGCAAGATGCAAATATCTGCCCCCAATGTCTAGCAATGTATGGAATGTCATGGATAAATGCTTGGATAGGTGTACAAATGGATGGATATGGTTTATCTTGCAATAAGACAAGGTGTTTAGATAAAGAATGTTCATTTGGACAATGTTTCATGGCTCAGATAATGTTGGATAGGATAGGACCAATGAAAATGACCCATGTCAAGATTTTTACCATAAGCACGTGTAAAGTGTGCCCCAAACTTTGTCAAGATCAAGATAACTTGGATGATGGATGCAAGTGGATGAAAACAGATTGGATAAATGGTTCATGGATGAATGGATTTATTATGGATAAGATGGATGAAATGTTGGATTTATTATGGATGGGATGAGATGCTTTCCCCTGAAGTGGCACACGTAGATGCTCAATTCTACACATGATGCCTGTTTGCCAGGTTTTCATCATGGTACTTGCCCCAAAGCGCCACCGTAGTGGTTTTCACTAGAGGGCAATTTTTCTCTTTATTGTTTCCAATCCCTTTTCTAATTTTTTGTTTGGATTTTGATTTTTTGATTTTTCTAAAATATTTATGCTCATGTTTAATCACAAGGTGTTGCTGATGTAGACGCTTCTGTCAAAATGTGCCATCGATATCCTGCTCGAAGAAGCTGCTTTGCTAAGATTTGTGTACTTGAATGTAACTTTTGGGATTCTTGATCTGCTTCATTGATACTGGGATTAACTCTGTCTCTATGCACACATCGCGATAGAATGCCTTATGAATCCTTATGATAAAGGGTCGTTGCCAATACATGGTCAATTTGAGAATTGGATATCATGTGTGGAGATATGGATGGAGTGTGTTTAGGGATAAGAGATGGGTTGGTTGACAGTTTGGAACTTTTGACTCTTCAAACTTGGGAAGATGAGCAATGATGGGTGGATACGAAAGTGTGCATGGAATTAGGACCAACTGCTTGATACACTTTGTATGTCACTTGAAAAGATTGATTTTGCTTTTGCAAACATCTTTGATGGATACTTTTCCCTTTTTTATTTTTCCCCATAGTTTCTTTGACTGATGGAGTTTGATAGGGATGATCTTTCTTTGTATTCTTTGGTATCCATGTGTATTTGATTTTTCTATTATTCTTCTTTGCTTCTTTTGCTTTGATTCAAATCTTTCCTTCGAAGTTGGTCCCAATTTGTGGATGGCGTGATGGGTGGATGAAGATTCATGACATGGCTAGTTATAGTATTGGCAATGGTTTCACCATAAAGATTTTTCGTGCCCCCTATATTGACGCTTCCTTGAGACATAGTTTCCCCCAGTATTGTGGAAGTAGTACCTTCATGCCTTGATTCTTCCTATTCTGAGATGTCTTGTTCAATAAACATGCTCTGACAAATGACAACTGTAGATGACATTATTTCAATTTGCCGCTCTGCTAACTCTGGATTATACTATTTTGTCTAACTTGCTTCCTTGAGTGGATAATGTTCAATATCTTTATTCATGATGTCCTTAGTCTGAATTTGCGATATATCTGATACTATTGTTGACAACTCTTTTTGATTGTAGGAATCAATAACCTACTCTTTTTGTGTAATAATGTCAGGAGTAAAGGGATCCTGTTCTAAATGAAGATCATCTACGTGTCTATCCATAGAAAGCATCTCATGGGTAGATGGAGGAATATGTGCATTATGTATAGATAGGAGAGTTTCCATTAGATCATTGTAGTATCTTGCAGATACAAATTCTTGATCTTCAATGATTTCGGAGTTGCTTTCATCATGCTTTGGATCAAGTTCTTGACATGAGTCAGTTTCAAATGATGGATTGCTTACAAATGGTTCTTGGATATCTTCATTAGGTATGGGAAATGGCTTAATATATTCTTGATCTTCGAGTGGACTTGGATCAGGTGTCGAGTTGAAGATTCCTTCAATATCGACAATCATGAGGTTGAAGGATGTCAATATGTCTTGGAAAGGACCATTGCTAGACTTTGGTGAAAGACATTGATCATACTTTGGAATAAATTCTTGAGATATTCCCTCTAACTCATAAGGAAATGTAGAGACATTTTCAACATGATCATTGGTTGATGCCTCATTGGATGAGGCGAAAACATCTTTATTGATGGATAGATCTTGATTATTGTTCTCAACAATTGTGGTGGAGGGATTTCCAATGTCTTCAACCATAGGTTCAAGTGATGTTGGCATTTCTTTGATTGGATCATTGTTGGTTGGTGGACTTTGATCATGATTGAAAACTGACTCTTGACATATGTTGATTTGATCATTGGATGAAGTAGAAATAGCTTGAAGGTGCTTAGTGATGGATTGATCTTGATCCTTGTTCTCAATAGTTGTGGTGGAGAGATTGTCAATGCTATCATTGTCCCCAATAGTGATTATCTTTTGATCAATCAGGTCTTGGATGAGTTTTTTGAGCTGAACACAATTTGATGTTTTGTGTCCCTTTATTCTATGATAATCACAAAGGTGCTTCTTGTTATACCCTGGTGGTTTTATGTCTGGTTCTTTATAGTTCACGTAAATGGGGATTTTGATGAGATTTTCTTGTACTAACTGTTGCAAGACTGATTCGATTGGTCTCCCAAGTGGTGTGTATTTTCACTTGTTCCTTTGTGAGATTTGCACTTTAAATTGGCCTTGTGGTGATTGATTTTGGAGATGTGGTGATTGATCTTTGAGATGTGGTGATTGATCTTCAAGATGGGGTTGATCTTGATGTCCAACTCCTTGACATTGGAAATATTGTTCTTGACGTTGTGGTAGACACAACTCACTGCTTTGATGACATGGATTAACCAATGGATGGGTGTATTGATTTTGGAGTGAAGATATCTCCTGGCTCAATAATTCAATTAGTTTGGCATGTGAAGCAAGTTGCTCTAGTGAAATTTAATCTTGATTTTGCATTTGATTCCCTTGATTTGGATTTTGTTGAAGCAGATTTGGAATGTGACCTTGTGGTGTTTGAATGGGATCATGGACAAATTGATCTTGGATAATGTTCTGATTTGGGATGATGTTTAAATTTGGCATTATGGGTTGAAGTTGAACTTTTTTGGGAACCACATTTCCTTGTTTTAGGTAACTTTGATTTTGCATGGTGTTACCTTGACTTGGAGTCGTTAACATCTTTTTTGGATTTTGAACAATATTTGTATGATTTGCAAACATATTTATCCCAAAGTTTGTCAGATTCATGTTTGGAAAACTTGTACTTGGTACATTCTCATTTGGCATGTAGGGATTTGATGGGATGACGTTGTTCATTTGAAGGCTCATGCATTGATTGTTCGGTTGGTGGATTTGTAGGTTTGGACTTGGATTTAAATCTACCATTGGGAAAGGTGTCCCAAACTTTGATTTGGGAATACTCACATTTGTTGTACTATTGACATTTGTCAAAGGTAATGATCCCATGTATGGTTTGTATAGATGTGAGTGTTGATAATCAATCGGCGTTGTAAGGCTTTGATAGCTTAGTTGACTTGGTTACTCATGATGTATGGATCAAGTTTATATTCCATGTTCCTCTTGTGTTATGACCTTGTTGCCAAAGTGACCTCTAAGGTTCTGAGGACCTATGATGAGATGAAGGATGAAAATGGGAAATGATATGAGTGTTGAACGTTTAGGGACTTTGGATAAATTCTAGACTTAGGGTTTGATTTTGATTGGTTTGATTTGGGTAATGAACTTGTAAACCATAAGATTTAAGATGTTATCTTAGGATGAACTTGTTCAAAGGATTTCTGATTTAATTAGAGGTATGAGAAAGGATGCATTCCCATATACCTAACTAAACAAGGTGATTTTTGGTTTGATGATTTACCCAAGTCTAGAATGATGTTTTCAAAGCTCTAAAGTTGTTTGGTGGGATGGGATGATAAATGTTTGGATGAATGAAGTGTTTGATTTTGATCCTAAATGAATCTAGGAAGGACTTGTTTACTAGGCCAAGATAGTGAAGAACATTCCTTTTCTCTAAGAGTAACTCAAAATCAAAAGATCAATATTTGCATGAAAACTATACGACCAAAAGATGCCAAGCACATATGTGGGGTCCAATTGATTTAATCTTTGCTTAATGGATTTTTTTTTACCACAAACACACTCTTGATTAGATTTTGAATTTAGATGTCTAATGTCTCAACTTCCCCCTTATCCCACAAAGTGTATTATGCGGAAACCAAGGAAATTTGAGGCAAGAGTTACCTATTGTTGACCTTAGTAGGAGCAAATTGAGATGAAATCCAAATGTTGAGAAGCCTCTAAGGATACGAATCCCAAGGGCAAACAATAGCATGTGAATTTTTTCAAGGATATTTTCCTCTCCTAAAGGGTTTGAGATTTGATGCTCATGTTGAATGTTGGTTTTCTAATGTTTTCGATCAAAGCACTGTGTTTTAAAACTAACTCACAAGCAATATAACACCCTAGCTCAATTGGTACGTTTTTCTTGGTGGGATTGCCTCATGCCCTTCGTAGTAGAAGAGATGATTTTACATGGAACCAAGGAGAGAGTATAAAGGTATGTTAAGAATGAAGTCTTATCCTCTATACTTTAACCAAGATCAGACATGGCAAGTAACTTCTTGGAATCTAAGTTCCAATGCACCACTTTGATAAACTCGTTGGATGGATCAGTTGGTCACTACAAACAAAGGTTTTAGTTCGGACTTTCCATTCGTGGAGATTGACCCATATAGAAAGAGTCCCCTTTCAGATCCATCTTATTGGAATCAACCGTGTGATACTGGCGTTTACTCTAATACCCACATTTATATCCTGATTGGAAATACTCTTCGCTTTAGAGTGTTACTGATTGAGTCATTCCCTTGGGTGAGTACTTTTTCCCCAAGGCAAGCCCTCTAAGATAAACAAAAGCGAATAAACATATTCATAGTTCAATCAACCTTTGTTTAGAAACAAAGGGAGAACACATGAAATAAGTTTATTCATGCTCACACAATGTTTTGTTCAATTTTTAAACCCAAACTGAAGTGTGGAGGCAATCCTTTATGCAACTTAATGTCATCAAAAAGACTTTTGATTCTCAAGATCACCACGAAGCATGAGAGAAGTGCATACGCCTTTTTAGATGAGATTACTTTGAATAAGAAATTACAAAAAATGAAAAACACATGTTCATTTTAAGCCTCAAAGCAATGATGAATTTGTTCTAAGCACCAAAAAATCAAATTTTCTTGTTCAATTTTAGTCCAAAAGTAAAAGACTAGTCAATTTCTAACTTTCAATTTTAGGCCAACTTTGAAAAGATCAAGACAGTGATTGATTTTAAATCCAAATTGAAAGCAAATTGTCCTAAAACATAAAACAAAATCAGGAAATGAGAGCCTTAGGTTATTATCATAAGTATTTAAAAATACTTTGTCAATTTCAACGCTCAATTTTCAAGCTCTAACTTGCTTGCTTTCACTTAAGTCAAATGCCCAGTTCCAATGTCAACCTAACCTTGCAAACATTACAAAGTAAACTCTTAGAAATAAGAATTATTTTGAAGAATTAATGATGACTTATCATAATGAATACACTTTCAAACAAAATGAACGTATTCAATGTTCAATATTCAACAATATATAAATAAATGCATTTTCAATAAATATTATGTCACTGTTCATCAGGAATCACATAGTACATCGGGTAAATACTTCTCAAATTGCAACAAAAAGAATGCACATCTACCCACTTAGATATACACCAACTTTTGTTCAAGACAAAGATATTTAATGCACATCTACCCTCCACTATATTATCCTTTCATTAGTATCTTAGAAAGAAAAGATACAAAACACCATATTTTAAAATCCCTATGAGGGCACATTCTAACATCACTTCAAGAGAGCACAAGCAGCTTAGATAACTATAATTGAAAATTCAAAAGAAAAACAAGAACCATGATCAAATTTTGAAGTTTTGCTCACCTTGCCTGTAAGACAAAAAAATATTTTAAAGTAGATGTGATTGGTAGGTGTAGAGCCAAACCCACGGCCTTTGCCAGCATATGCATGAAGCAATGGATAGGGTTTGAGCAATGCCAAACATGCTTTTCTCTTTTTCCAACACAATATGCTTTTAATGCACACCACAGAAGCACCTAAAGTTGTGTCATTTTTCGATTGAACAGATGGATGGTATTGGACAACAACTGGAATAATTATTGTCTTTTATTGGTGCATTTCCTTGTAATAACACCAATGGTCACTTTTGAAAATGAAATCAGGAGGCTACATAAATATGCCGTAAAATGACATTTGACTCTCTTAAATCCATCAGGGCTATAACCAATCCTATGTGTTTTCACAATGATGTGCAGTTCTGATCATGACAATCCTATTTTCTCTACATCAAAGATTTTCTCTGTTCCACTTGCATAAAAAAAACTAGCAATATTTAATGAGAGAGACATATTGTAGTTCTATTGATGAGAAGACAACGATATTTAATGATAAATATCAACGATATGGGACAGAAAGATGATGATATTTAATAACACCAACGATAATAACTACATGCTATGATTACATAAAAAAATGTTAATATTTGCAGCGATTGTTTACTCTAGTGCCATTTTGTTAGCAGCCTCCTTTCCTACGCCAAAATTTTAGTTGAAAGGATATTAAAACTTTCAGGCTAATGCAATTAATGAGTGAAAAGTAAAATTCCATAGCCTAAACACGTAAACAAAATGCAGAGCATAAATAAGGTGTGTGAACCGTTGAACAAAATGCCTCTACAAAATGTTGATCTCACAGAATGCCCTCATTGTAAGATATGCATAGAATATGCTTAGATTAAGCGTTAGAAACATTCAAGTAAATGTAATTCACATATGTAAAGCTGAACTCCCCAACCGTTCTAGCATCCTCCCTAGTCGTGCACAAATGTAATGATAGCTGGGAAATTTCCTATGCTTCAAAAATGTCGCTTCACGCTATGCCCATCCACTCAAACTTAATGTGAGTTGGTGGTGTTTGGGCGCAATCTCTAGCAACATTTCTACGGTCATCGTGCCATTAAGGATGTTTATGAGATTAAAAGTTACGACCAAGATCCTACTAATGAGGAAACCGTGCAACTTTATTGTTCAGCTATCATCATGTCATTCGGGCATCATTTCATCAATATTTTCTACATTAGAGGTCAAGGTACACACTAGAGAAATGTTAATAACTATGAATCAAAAAAATGTAGAAAACAAAGAAGCATTCGAGAGGGATATTCATTTGTCATCGTATTTGTACATGATCTACATGGTCACATGGAATGCGTTGAAGAGACCACTCTGAATAGTAGAAATAAGCTCATTTTTATTTTTTATTTATTTTCTACACCCTCCACAATTGACCTGTCAAATCCATATCAAAGCAAACATCTAATCTGAAATACCTACCCTTCTCAGGGAAGCAAATATGATGGCGAACGACTCTACTGTTCTAGCTTATAATGTCTTTTTTCCTGTCATGAAGTAGCCAAACGAATCCAAATGCCTATCGATAATGTTGATTTGATTAGTACTTCTTTCAACCCTTATAAAAGTCTCTCGGTATCATCATAAACAATAAGAAAATAAACTTGAGCTAGATGTTGACTGGCTAGATGGCGTACAAATAGTGGAAGAAATTAAAATGTTGAAATGTCCTCCCTTTACACAAGACATTCTCTAAAATGAAGGTCACTTTTTGAAATGGGTTGCCACCTATAGAGTTGGATAGGAGAAATAAAGCGGGTCTGAAGACAAAAGGATAAGCCAGAACAATTGCATATATACGTGTGTGAGATAAATGATATCAATGAAGTCAAAAGATGGTAGCTGGCTTACAAATCAACTCTTATTCATTCACATTAGTGTGATAGGAAAAGTGATAAGTATATCTAGCGAATTCAATCAGTTTATTTGTGCGAATAGCAGTGGCATGTATTGAAAGATTATTGTTCGAGAGGCATTTGAGGTAAAATCATTTGCATCTTGGATGCCTCCCTCTATATAGAGTTGTGCACTTCTCATACACAAGCTCCTCTTGATTGCGAGTTGTTCACAATATTCTGGCAAGATGAAGTCTACACTAAGCATAGTATTGGAAGCGCTCCAGGTAAAAGCACCCCACATGGTCACCCTTTCTTCTTCTTGCACTTGACACAGTATTTATGAAATAGTAGCGTTTAAAGTACAAATCAATATTCAGGTGAAAAAAGAAGACACTTTTAAATCACAAACATCGATTTCGATAAGCATTAGTGAAGATGCTATATTTCAATATAGAAAGCAGAGAAAGAATTTCTCATGACCGAATTACAGATGCTTGTATTCTTACTAGGAGGATTCCATTAATGGCATACCAAGAATAGTAAAAACAACTTTAACCAAGAAGTTAGAAACTAAATATAACTTATGTAGATGGATTAGGGGCCCTCCTTCTAGCGCCATTATGTGGATGCTAAATATGCATTTTGGCTCAAAAACAAACAAACATGAGTTGTTAGTTGAATCAAGCAAATAAGATAGAGCATCCCTATGAAATAATTGATCATAATAAAATATGCAAGCTAAATAGAACAAAGATAATTGAATGCAAGCACATAAAATCATGACCAAACCCTATCCCATAGTGGATTGGTGCTTCTATGGAAAGAATCCCTTTCCCAATCCTTGCTAAGATAAGCTAAATGATAAAATGCTTTGAAGATGGAGTAAGATGGGAAAAATCAGTTCTCAAATGAAGAGAGCGACTTTGCATAGGATTTGTGAATCAAGATGTGGAGATGAAATGCTAAGCTTGTGGAGTTGTTGAGGATTAAACCAACGGAGATGATCCTTATTTATAGAAAAGAATGATATAAAAATTCCAAACATGGAGGATGTGGGACTAAAAACAAGCCAATGAAGAGATGCCACTTGTCAACTTGTGATAGGTTGGAGGATGAGCACATTTTGGTCAATGTGCCAAAGAGAGGGAGATTTCAAATTTGAATTTGAGAGTAAATGTTGAGTTTGACTTGTGCAAGGGACATGTAACAACCATGTAAGAGCTCATAAATGCCTTGTTGGATGTACATTTCAACTTGCTTTTGAATTCAAACTTGAGGGAATATTCCTCAAAGATGCCATGTTGAGAGAAAATGATGATTTTATAAATGAATTAAAATGCTTTATTGGTGCAAGTGGGAAAAGCTAGAGGATGTGATGGGTGGTTAGGTTAGGTTAATCAGATTAGATTAAATTAATGATGATTAGATGCTTTGACCCCTTTGACTTGAATATTTTGATTTATTTAAATCAAAAAGGGATGAAAGGTGATTTCAGACTTAATTAAATAAAGGATTGATTTATTTAATCAAGGAGGGTGATGTTAGGATCGAGTTGATTTATTTAATTTAAACTGATGACTTTAGGAGATTGATAAATAAACTTGATTTATTTGTTGAATGGATGAATATGACCTAATTGAATGCATTATGCCAATTTTGCGTGTCTACAATCTCTCCCTCTCCTTACCACCTTCTCTCCATATCCCTCTTCTTCTCCTTCCCCATCTCCATCTCTATCTTTGTCTTTGTCTTCCTCTCTATCTCTATCTCCTTACCCCTCTCTCTTTCTCTTCCCCCTCTATCTCTCCCTCTTTCTATCCTTACCTCCCCTTCTCTCTCCCTCTCTCCCTAACATAACATGAGCCTATTGGTAATGGATTCCGATTCTCTTCCCGATTCAGAGGTTTTATTTCAATCACGTTTGAATCCATGTAAGTGGATGCATAGTTTATTTGAAGCTATCACTTGTCTATTGAGACCTTTGTTGGACAAACAACATCATTTTCTAAATGACCTACCAACTAACCTCATGTACTACATAAACCTATGCAAAAATTAGACCAAAATTTATCCTAATTGACCTTCCACACTTCTTCGACATACCCATTGCACACTAAGGTGAGATTGTTGGTTTAAAATTCTAGAGATGAAATTAGATTACCATTCGATCTTACTACTATTTTTTTTTTCATTGGGTATTTGTCTTATCAAACTCATTTTGTATTGTATTTTTTTTACTTATGTTTTCTGATCTTAACAAATATAAGATGTATATTATTTAATGAAAATTTATAATTTAACTTGAAAATCATTGATAAGAATTTTGGAATTTGCAAATTATAGATTAAAATTTTGAAGTGTTATTGTAGGTTTTATATAGATCATAAAATGTAGATTTACATTTATTTCTTGTGTTATTTTTATCTTTCAAATTTTAAAATCATTCATTATTCTTAACTAGTTGATATTTTTGACAAGATTGTTTGTATGTGGTTTTAATGGTGATTTAATAACAAAATGTGCATACTAAGCTTAATAAACCTACCCCCACATATTACCTCTATAGCTAAAACCTCCCCCTCTTAGAACCCACACCACATCAACAAAAATAAATTACATGGGGTTGCACATAAATGAGTGCCCAAGTCAAAACTACTATATGGAAATGGTGTACACACCAAGCTTTTTGGAATGAATTTGCACTTTACTTTGGATTAATTTTTAAAAAGAACTAGTGAGGGGGAATCAGAAGTGAGAATGTTTATTAATGAGAATGAGAAAAATGGTATCCTTTTGGAAAGCCTCCTTGAGCCCTAGAAAACTACAATAGCTTTGATAATGAAATATTTTATTTGTTATGGGTAGTTTAGTATAGTTTTAGGGTCAATCATGAAGGTTTTAACCAATCTTAGATATGGACAAGACCATTTATAATATAAAGTCAATTTGCCCCATTTCATGTATTTTATAGTGGTAGCCATGACCAATAAAAATCAATAGAAGAAAGGCCCCATCAAACATCATGGGATTTTATTCCTCATTTGCAAGCATCATTGCACAACAAAACAAAGACGATAAAACCATTAACATGCCTTTCTAAAAGGCTCATATATGGAAAAACAAAATCCAAGCAAAGTAAAATAGAGCCAAAGGCCAAGAAATTCAAAAGAAGATAAAAGATGAGGCTAAGCCATCTTGCACACTTGAGAGTGCTAGAAAAGCATAAGTTGAGATCCCATCAATAATCCTAGGATTAGAATAAGTAGAGCCTTCAAATGAGAAAAACCAACATGAAGAAATAACAAATTTAAAACAAATTCCCTGAGATAAATATCTTGTTACTTTATCTCTCAAAGATAATATCAAAGAAAAAGATATTATCATTGAAACAGAGAAGGAAATCTTTGAGGTAGGGGGTAAGTTAAAGAAATTATAAGTTAAATTGACCCAAATAGCAACAAAAAATTTCACTATTGTAGAAACATTCAAATATAAATTTGACCTTGAGCAACAACTATAGTTGACCCTATTCGGCAGTCACCTAGCATGGAGTTGTCAAGTGAAATGTCATTGCATGAGGAAGGAGGGGTGAATCTGAATCCTAGAAAGCCTAAGCCCCTGAAGATTAATCCTCTCTCTAAGGATTTCTCATACCTGAAAAATGTTTGAGCTTCTGGATATGGCTTGTTCGGGTGTAACATGCACATTTAAGCTTGCCAAGTGGGTGCTTCAGGAGTTTAATAAGGTAAATATTAAGATTAGGGGTCTAAAAGAGAATATGCAAAAATTGTCAAAGGGTTCTTCTTCGGATATTTTGATTGAGAGATCAGTTGATTTGGAGTGTTCCTTTACAGAATTTAAGACCCTATGTGATAATCACCTCTCTGAAATGGAGGCAAAGATTAATGAAACAAATGCAAATATCAAGAAATTGTTGCAAGTTAGTCACTATTCGGTCAAGAATAGTATGGAATCCTTGGAGGTATTATTTGGTAAGATTAGTTAGCTTAGGGAGGATAAACTCTACTGTGCAGAGATGTTGGAGAATGACCAGTCTTCAAAGGGTAAAGGGAAGAAGGGCGACAAAGATGAGGCTAAGGACCTGTGTACCGGGACTAGGGGAAACTTTCGAAAGACTTTTGAGGAGGAGAAGCAAGAACTGTTGGATATGGTCAATCTACATCAAAACTAGGAGATCAAGGTGGCTAACGCCTTGAAGAATATGAATTAATGTCTTTTTTTGTGTAGTTTTTTGTTTCTGTTTCATTGCTATTAGGTGGATATTTTTTGGTTGTTGGTTTACTTTTGGCTGCTATTGATGCTTCAATGTATTTCTCTTTGAGTAAATTTCCCTCTTTTGTGTTGTACTAGGAGATCGAGGTGGCTAACACCTTGAAGAATATGAAGTAGTGTCTTTTTTTGTGTAGTTTTTTGTTTTTGTTTCATTGCTATTGGGTAGCCATTTTTTGGTTGTTGGTTTACTTTTGGTTGTTGCTGATGCTTCAATGTCTTTCTCTTTGAGAAACTTTTCCTCTTTTGTGTTGTAAAGGGTTTTGGGTCCCTTCAAAACCTATTTTTCCAATACAATCAAAACAACTATAGTTGACCATGGCCAATAACAAGATTTCTAAGCTTGAAAAGTAGATATAGGATTTATCTATTCCAATATCTATAATAGATGAGAGCATATATATTGACGTATCTTAGAACATTTCATGTGGATATTCTTGGAGGTTTATATAATTTGATACAAATATTTCATTCCTTTACCAACAATAATACAGTGTTATAACTTCAAATTGAGATCTCTGCATCAACATCATAGGTCAAGACATTGCAAGAAAGGATTGTAGTAGTGGTTGCTCTGGCTTTATAAGCATTATCATATAGGGAACCAAGAGTTATGTAGTGTTCTTGAGAGATTAATTATTCCTTCAGAGAATATCACAGATCATCTTCAGAGCTACATATTGTATTAATGATGGGAATAAAACTATTATCATTTACAAAGACAACACTCTCTAGAATAAAAAATTGTTGTGCGAATTTTTCTTACATAATTTATATATGGGATAACACATAACCTTTTTCATTAATCTATTTGCTAGATAAATTGAGTTGAGGGCTTTCATTTAAAAAAATGTATAACTAAGAAACATGGCTACAATGGTTTGTTGAATATAACCACATTGAAGAAACTTCCTGCATGTACCTCATGTACATGGGCATCCAATCCATAAGGGGGCTCAAAAAATAGTTTATTTAATTTTCCTATAGCCCTAATATTTAGCCTTTGTATCAAAAAAATATAGAATCTTGTGTTCTCAAATTTGATATTTATGCATATTCCTCCTTCAACGAGGCCCTAGAAGCATGCAAGAGAACATGGAACATCATGTCTACAAATCAAAAGATGAGGGAAATGGTCTCACCAAGAAACCTAAGGTAGTTCTTAAGAAAAGCTAGGAGAATTTCTTAACTAATAGAAAAATATATGGTTAATTAGATTGGAATGAGATTCAGACCTCCACTCATTATTGAACTTGTTCTTATGTGGGAATATTAAATAGAAGAATATAATTTTCAAGCATGCTTAGAATAGGTGGATTGTTATCAATGAAATGCAAATATCACAAGAAGCAACTAGGCCACATTTCAAGCTAAGTACAATTGCATAATGATATTATACTAAATGAATAGACTAAGGTTCTAGAATAATGTAGGAGGACCTACAAACCCTCAAGCTAGGAGGAAATGATGAGCTCTAGAAAAGATGAATCCAATTTTATAAACGTACCTTCCTTTCCTTGCCCAAATCCTATTTCACCCAAGATTTTTGCATAAATTGCTGAGGAATCTTGCTTAATTATGTTAATATATAAGTGTAATGCTTAAAGGAATTTCTAAGATAAAGAGTTTGAGATAGTAGGTTTGAGATAACATTTGGCTATTCAAAATTATTTTTTTAATCATAATAGGGGTTAAAAGATACTTGCATTAGAGTTTCATAAAACTTTGGAGATATCTTGAAAGACTACAAAAAATTATTTTGACCTACTAATGTGCACTCTAGGATTTTTGTAGAATGAGCCAACTATTATTCTCTCTTGAATTAATGGATATAGTGAGGATGGGGAGAAACAATAAGAAGAATTTCCATGCAAAGGCTATGGAGATGCCTATCCATCTCTCATTCCATGTTGTCTCTTCTCCATGAAAGCCAACTCTTACTATCACTCAACTATAAATTACTCCTAAAGTTGCAGTTCATTGTAAAGTTACATAATCAATGCCACTACATGTCTCTCTAAAAAGTATTGCATGATTTACCTTATAGTTAGCAAATGTGTAATCATTAGACTAAATGAATAAATCCTCTATTTTTGTAGAGAATATTAGCTAAAATATAATAACTATAGTTATATCTATCAGTTAGAAAATAATTGATATATATAGAACTATGGTATAGGTAAAAGCTATATTTTTTTGTTGAAAGAGAAAAAAGACTAGAAATTTGTCATTTTTTTTGGAAGTAAGCATGCTTTTTTTATTCATGATTTGAAATAAAGGAAATGATTTTATCTATTTAATAATTATTGAAATTTGATTGGTCTCTCTAGAGGTGGAGAAAGGGCCCACACCAACAGATGGACAAGGATTGATATTTCTTAAATGTTAGGCTCTTTATTCAAAATAGTTGTTTCTTATATTAATTTGTAATATCAATTGATTAATTTATTTTCACAAATATTTATTTCCTATTGTAATATGATATTTTATTAGATTAAGTGTTTTTAGCAATAGTTTTGATTGTATGGGAAAAATGGGTTTTGAATCGACCTGAAACCATTTACAACATGTTTTGAATGGACCTGAAACAATTAACCAATAGGTTTTGATAGGGACCCAAAACCCACACAAAGAAGAACAAGCTGTATACAGATACAACAAAGAGAACCAACAACAAATCACCTAGATAACAACAAGACTACCCAAATCTACACTAATCAGAAGGTTTTGACAAGAACCTTAAACCTAACAAAGCCAAGTTTTACAAGGGATCTTGAACCCAAACCAAGTTTAGAAGGGAAACTTGAAACCCACTTACAACCAAATTATAGAGACCAAAGTTCCCCACAATACACCAGGTTTTAACTAGGACCTTAAACCCACTAACAGAGTCAATAAAAAAACCACCTTCCATAAGGAGAGGAACCATCACCCAAATCACCAACCCATTGGCCAACACAGTCCAGTAGATTTGAGAGATCAAAGCTCAACACAACCCCCACTCCACCTCTATAGGAGTAGCTACCAAGGAAGACAAGAAAGCCCCTTCCACCAAAGCCACACCACTCTGGAAACCTCCAGGACCACCTCAATAGGACAAACATCCACCTCAATAGGAGCTTCAGAAGAAGGTGCCAGAATAGAGGGCTTCTTATCAAAGACACAACAACCAACTCCACCTCAATAGAAGTCGCCTTCACCTCCATAAAATACACTTGTTGAAGATCCCAACAAAAAGCCAACATTCTAGAAGAAAGGGAAAACTTAGCAACCAAAGGAAACACAAGAGAAAGGATAGAGATCCTCTTAGGATAAAAATTCAATTGAGATAAAATATAAAACTTTATACATATCCTAGACAACAACAAAAAATCAGAAACAAGGGTATCATAGGCACCCTTTCACTCCAGGAAAAATGGGGGCTCGAATAAATACAACCCAACCATTAAACCAAAATTTGGGAGCATCCCAAACATAGCATCCTCCAAGAGGAAGACAACCCCCAATGAAGATGAAAAAATCACAAACCATAGGGGGTTCAAGAACTCACGGTCAACCAGTAGCACCAACTCATCAGCAAAATAGAGGCCAATAGGAACACCTTCCACAACTAGGCAAACACCCACAACAATAACATGGAGGAAAAACCACCACTCCAACACATTCTCAATAGTAGAATAGTCATTAAGCACAACCCTCTTAAGACCCAAAAAAATCATGACCTTCTCAAATGGCCAAGGGAGTTGCAAAGAGTCAGCATTGGAGGAGGAAGGCAACAACCCACCCCCTATTATGAAAAGAAACCCTCAAAAGATTAAAAAAAACTCATTAAACAAGCACTAGGGGAAAACCAACAGCCAAAAATGGCCCAAAAAAAAAGCACCAGTACCCATGAGGCAAAAGGAACTTTCAAAGGTGCCCAAACTGCCAGTTGAAGCAGAAAAGTGCAACATAGTAGGCCAGAAACCTACGCCAGAAGAAAGCAGGAACACCATAGTAGCCCAGCAAGGCAACAACAACAAGAAGCCCCACAATGATGCTTCCAAGCAAGCCAAAGACAACAACCAACACCACCCCACCGCATCCCAGCAAGTCAGCAGCAACACCCAACCCAGCCACAAAAAACCTTCTGCAACCTAGCAAGCCGACAACAACACCCAACCCAATAGCAAAAAACCATTCACCTCTTCTGAATCTTCTCCTTCCTCTCCAGTATCAGCCCCTGATTTCAAATTTCTCCCCCCGCTCCTCTTCCCACTCCTTCTTTGCTCCATCTTCGTGTTTGATATGTTGATATGTTGAGATTTTTAGCAATAGTTATTTCCTATTGTAATCTTTGATTTTGTTAGATTAAGTTACTTTCAATAATAGTTAGAAGGGATGAATAGAAATTTAGTCGATTTCAATTAGTCAATTTCCTTTCAAGTAATTAGGAGTAGAGTGCACATTTAATAATGAAGATTAAAGTTTATGAGAACTACCTGATATGTGACTTCTTCTTCAAGAGAAGAGGAAACTATGAAATAACCCATTAGAATTAAAAGATGGATTGAAAAATAAACGATATTATGATCTTTTGGTTAAAAGAGATATTAATAAAAGATATACATAAAAACTCTTTTTCAAAGGGGAGGAATAATTTTTTATTTAAGTAATTATTAAAAGGAAACTTTTGGGAAAGGGTGTGATGGTTTGGAAACCACCCCTTAAGGCTTATATAAAGCATTCATGTGAGACTTGGGAAAGGCATAGAGAACACTCAAGGAAGAAGAAGGAAGTGGTTTAATGAGTTATTTGCATTGGAGAAGGGGGCACACATAGTGTGTCCAACCCGGGGTACAAAGTACACTCGAGACTACCTTGGTCAGTGCTGGAGTATTTGCACTTGTGTTGAGCATTATTTTGTTGAACCAACACTTGTGTAGAGAATTGTAGTATTCTTTGTTCCAAAAAGAACCATTTCCTCCTAGATTGTTCCATAGAGAGAACCAATACCACTGACATCTTCCTAGGGTGAGAGTGGCTTTTCCAAGTGTTTTAATACATAGAAGTATTAAAAAACATTGATTCTCAAACATATTGAGAATATTATATATATATATATTAGTTTGGTGTTAATCTATATGAATTATATGGATGTGTTATTCAATTTACTATGTTAATTATTTACTTTAGAATCTTTGTCTAGTTATTATATATTATAGTTACATCTTGTAAATTATCTTAACTCTAACATTTTATCTATTAAATCCATTGCTAATAATTAAATACTTTGGGAGAATAGTGACATTACACTACCAATTGGAAGTCTATTGTAAATAACCATAGAAATTCCCTAGATTTGACAATTAGACACATTAATCTATTCAAAAGCAAGGTGTACAATGACCCTTATCACCTTACCCCATCCAACAATGGGATATGAATTATTGTACCCAAACTTATCCTCCATCATACTCTTCATATGTGGAAAAATACTCCTTATGAGGAATCATAAGATAAGATCATTTTAAATCAATCAAACAATATTTATTAGATATAATATTACATGAATTCTTCATATGTGGAAAACTACTCCTTATGAGGAATCATATGATGGGATCATTCTAAATCAATCAAAAAATATTTATTAGATATAATATTACGTGAATAAAGAAAGATTCATCACTGTAATCAAAGGACCTTTTTGTGGCTGAATCCCTATATTTCCTTTTGTTTTTGTATTCCTTCTTCACATGCCCATTTTTTCCATATTTCCAAAACCTTATTCTTTTAAGCTAGAGTCTTAGACAAGCCCTTGCACTTATTCTTAGACTCCTAGTATCTTTTAGATTCATCTCTTTCTTTGGACCTTCCCTTGACATGAAGAGAATATGATGATATATCTATAACTTTCTTTCTCATTTCATGTGACAATAGTGTTGCAACAAGAGCATCCAGGTTGGGATTTTTAAATTAGCATTAATAGCAAGGATAAAATTCTACCATGAATTAGACAAAGAACAAATTAATATAATACACTTATCTTCTTCATCTATCTTAATAGCAATGTAAGCTAACCACCTTGAACTCAAATTAAATGCATTTAAATTTTCAACTATTGAATTACCCTCCTTCATTTTAAGAGAAAATCTTTTCTTTTTAAATACAACTTATTTACCAAACTCTTGGCTTGGTAGATCCCACCCAACCATTTCAATAACTCATATGTTATTTTCTCTTCAAAAACATCTAATAGGACAAAGTCTAAAAGAAAAATTTAGATGGTTCCTTGTGCTTTTTTATCCATCGTATCCCACTCATCTTGATCTATCTTGTTTGGTTTCTTTTCCTTTATTGCTACCAAAAATTGATCCCTCTCTTTAACGAGATCCTCTATTTTTAGCTTCCACAACTCGTAGTTGGTTACATTAAAAAAATTAATTTCCAATTAACATGGGGGTGTAGTCATAGCTTCTACACAAACCTACAAAATAAATTCAACTATAATTCTCACTACAACCCAAAAAACCTTCACACCTCCATCAAAGAAGAAAAGCTAGCTAGGCTTTGATACCAAATGTATGAAATAAAGGTAAACTTCATTTGAAATTTCTTATTATTCTTCTTCCAAGTCATCCCCAAATCCATCTCTTTGTTCTTGCCAAGTTGCATATTCTTGCTTAGTCTCAAAGTCCACTCTCCTTTCCTTTTATATACCTTTTGGTTGCTCAGGGCTAGAAATAGCTACATGTTCCTTGAAAGTCACATCTCTAGAATACATAAGTTTCTACTGAATGGTATTCATATGATACTATATTATTATTTGAAAGGAGGTATATGTAGGTGGTTAGAAACCTCAACAAAAAATAATTAGATTTGTGATGTTGTATTCACCACTTGTTATCTTTCAATGTAGGGTTCTCATGGATTTGACAAATAATAAATCTTAGTTGTTCATGTTGAATATTGGGTTATAAATTATAATCAATCATTATTAGATAATTTGGTGAATGTGCTAAACAAGAGATGGAATGTGCCACATCATATTATGAGGGGTTAAACAAACTTGGAAAAAGGAAGAACAATGTTGATGTTAGCAAGAGAGGAGACAAATTCTAGGAAAATGTCTTAAAAAAGGGTTACATTTATTGACAAAGAAGAGCTTGGGAAGATACAAAGCATTGGATCACTTTTCAAATTAACAATTAGCACAAACAAAGAGATGTCAACATGGTAAGAAAGAGCTTAAAAATTCTTGAAGAGAGGAGGTAAACTAGAGTGGCATCCAAAATGAGGTTAAGCTTGATAATAAAAGGAGAATTTAATATGGTCACACCATTAGATACTACCATGGATTATATATTGTGAATATGTGATATCATCATCGACTATATTCAAGAGAAACCTTCAAAATGAGAAATAGGTAAAAGAAGAGGTTGGACCTACTATGACCTCCAAAAATACATCACTTGTCATTAGATCAAATTATGAATGGATTGTGATAATATTAGTTGAATAAGTCACCAAAAGGATGAAGAATATTATGTAGGAGAAAGGAGTAAGGCCCATACAAGTATTAAGCTTATGAATAAAGAAGTATTTAGAATTTTTGAATGAGACATTAGAGGACTTCTAGAGATGAGCTAAAAACAACTAAAATTATTAAAAAAAAGGTGTGAGTGGCATCAAGGAACCAAAATCTAAGAAGAAGATTCATAAACATTATGTCACCTATGACTCAAATATTGAGTTTTGAAGATCACAAGAATTATGTGGGGATTGAATAAGGTGGGACCCTATAGACCTGGGAGATCTAAGGTTGAAAGAAGACAAATTGAATGGGCATAAGGAATCCATCTATGTTAGCATGGATTACTTGAATGGAGTGTACATAGAAAACACGATAGAAATGTCACATATAGAATTCTCATTTATGCACAATAAAAATACAAACATCATAATAGAGAAAAACTATAGATGTTTTTGGTAAAACTATAAAATTATAAAATAGACCATACAAAAAAGAAAGTATAAAATGAATTATGTTGAAACATTAGTTGCACCCTAGTTACACATGGTCCTTGTGTTAATGAGTGGTTTTAATTTGGGCATGTTTAATCTTCAATTTTTTGATGAGACAATATATTTATCCAATGTGTTGTCTTTGTAAGTCACCCTCATGTTGGCTTGATGACAATGATCAAATTTCATGATGGTACTAAATATTGTGTTCTTAATTTGCATACATATCAGTATATTAAAAAGGGTGTTAATGTGATCAAGTTTGAACATGTTGGATTTCATTATTCATGTTACAAATTAATTTTGTTAGTGATACTATTAAATTTAACTTGAATGGTTATGTTGGATATGCAATCAATTTGTTGATGTTGAATTGTGTCAATTCAACAACAATACTAACCCAAGTTATGGATTGGATATTTATATGTGAATATTAACAACAAATTAAATGGTTATGGTTAAACAAATTACAATTCATGAATATAAAATCATAATGAAATGTTGATATGGAATTGAGTTGAGCCTAGGTAGAATAGTAACTTATGTTGACATATGAATAGGGCATTTCAATAATTAAATGTCTAGTTTAATTGATAGATGGCTTTGATGTTTTGATGATATTATTGAACAATACAATTTTTACTTAATTCGATTCATACTCATGATATAATATTTAATCCATTTTTTACACGTGCATACTAATAAATATTATAATCATAATTCAACTGTAGTTTTTCATGATGGGATTTATTGTGCACATTGAATTTGGATAATTTATGGGTTTTGGCCAATACAAAGGTGGATTTTTTTGGGGTTTGTTGATGCCAAAAATTGGCAAGGTAACAACCCTTTGTGGGAAACTCAGTTTATGGGGGACCTATTCCGCTAAACTGAGTGACCTCCACATTTTTAAAGAAGCCAAATTCTTTTGTAAATGGGATTTTGGAATGGAAAACAAAAGTAACTATAAAATAAAGAATCTAAGTAAGGCGATGCGCCAAAATTTAGATAAAAAGCATGATAAGCCTATCTTTTAGATATGATCTAAGGGTCTGCTTAGCAATTTACCATGTCCTAGAATAACAAAAATTAAGGATTGTAGCATGAACAACTCATTCAATGACATAAAATAATAATCACGCCCAAATACTGAAAAGAAGAGTCGAAAGACATGATCTAAACAAACAAAATTGCATTCAAATTATAGAAGTACGAAAAATAAACCACTCAAACAATAATGGCACAACATAAATTTTATCAATAGCATAAGAAATAGAGAGGTCAAACAATGACACAGTCTGTGATTTCTTGCAATAATCTAAACAATACCAAGGCCTGGTCTCTCCAAAAATCCTATAATTCTAAAAACTGGTTAAATAGCAAGTAATATCCAAACTTGTAACCTTGAACATTGGAACCCTCGAAAGGAACTGGGAACTCTTCCTCTAAAGCGAAGAGTAGTACTTATAGCAAGTCTTCCATCGCATGGCGAGCAACAATTGAAAAGATTTAGAATCCTAGCAATGATGTCGAGGCAATGATTCCACTCAACCGTTGTAATAGAAAAGATTTGAGACACAACATTTGGTCACCCTCCATTCAGGTGCATCCCTTGCGAATGATGGCAGTGGTCTAGCAGAGTCTCGTGCAGATAAGTGTCACACTTTAAGATAGGTGGTTAGAACACATGGCAACAAATTGTATCCCTTTGTCTACTACATCCCCTGTGTTGAAGAAGCATGTGTCGAAGAGACGTGTGGCAATAGTTTGCTGCCCGCAGTCGATTTGATCTTCCTTTTTTGAAAGCTTGCGCTAAGATGACACATAGCAATAATGCTTGATATAAATGCCACCTGTGGGGCTTGCCAAACCTTTTTACGAATGGGAGCTACGTGGCACGTGAGCGGGGACTGATAAGGAAGTGAAAGGAATCAAACAAAATAACCCACAGTGAAGACATGTGGGAGCATTTCGGGGGCCGATAGAAGAGCAAGGAGAAGAATCCTTTAGAAAGTGATGAGAAGACATTTGGTAGAGGCTGTGGTGACAACCAAAAAGGGGACTGATGAAATTTGTTGAAGGCATGGGCCGGTACTTAGCCAAAAATCAAACCTGAAGGGAGCATGGTGGATTTTGAATTCACAGCTTCTGGCAAATATTAGGGGCATTTCGCATTGAGGAACGTTGAACCCAAAATTTTCCCTGGTTCATAGACTAGAGTGCCATCCATTGGTGATGGAATTAGAGCTTGGAAAGGGCTTCCTACAGGGGGGCCATTCATCCTTGGATGGTCTCACTATATTGCACAAATTCTCTTGCGCTTCCCCCAAGTCGAGGGTTTCTTTATAAGGCAGTGTATTAGGTAAATTGGCCCCTTCCTTGCAATGGACAAGTAGTTGCACAAGAGGATGAATAATACCTTCAATGCCTACCACAATAGGAGGATGGTTGAAACTCTGGAAAGTAGTTGGATCTTGCTTCTTCTCTTCAATTCTTTTTGCAATCTGCTCGGTTATGGCGATCGATCCATCTTCAAGAAACAAAGATGATAGACCCATCTCACTCAGCTAGGAGAAATTTTCCCGCATGTCATCTATTGTCTGGTTCAAATTAGCTACAACCGCTTTAGTTCATTGGAAGGCCAAGTGGCAATGGATGAACTTGTTTGTTGTCTGGGCAACAATATCCTGATCTTCGATCCTGCCTTGGCTAGGTCTTCATCAGAGACCAAATATAGCTTGGTCATCAAATTCTTTGCTTCTAGAACCTTCTATGAGATGAACCGTGGGAATTGCTCAGTTGTTCCATGAACCTCCTGGCTCAATTTTGTTTCTCTTGAGATGAACCAGAGTGTTGGATGTAGCATTAGGCAAAAGGCTTTAACCTTTTCCCAATAAGAAGTATATAGTTGACGAGCAAATGGGATGAGGTCTGGGTGTGTAGAAAAGGCTAGGAGAGAGTTGTTTAAAGAGGTAATCTCCACATATTTTGAGTTAATAACCTCTGTTAATTCCACATTTCTCCTTTTTGCCGATGCTAGTTGCTCCCCAAAGCTACTCATTTCTTTATGCCAATTCTCCTTGGCTCAGGCGTGGTTCGCCAATTCTGTGTCAAAAGAGGACTTTGTCTCTTGAAGCTCTTTTTCTAACTAGGCCTTTCAGCCCTCAAAGTCCATATGATTCTTTTCTAATTCCTACTTATATAGATCACGTTGAGCCACCAACTCTTTATCCTTTTTGTTGCAGATTTTTCCCTTCCAAGGTTAATTAGCTTTGATATTCTAGATTCTTCACCCGCAACTCGCTGAGCTGCGTGGGGTCAACGGACTGGGACTTATTGAGTTTCTCTTGGAGTTTGCTCCACTCCAACTCTTTCACTCACACTTTTTTAGACAAGCACGCAACCTCTACTTCTAGTGATTTCTCCTTTGTTTTCAAAAAATTGACCTTTTCCTTCATAAGCTTTAGTTACTCCTTTTTCTTTAATTGACGACCAGACTTTAGAAAGTCGGTCATCACCACCCACAACATTTCCTCCATGAGTTCTACATTGTCCTGCGGCTGGGTTGTGGCCAAATCAAGCCCCATGGCATACATGTTTTAATCATCCAACAACATCTCGCCTTGTGGTTTGGTAACATTCAGGTACATGGTGGCAAAACTCAGCGTTTGTTGTGCTTCATTGTAAACTATATACACCTTGGACTCTGCCTCCTTATCATCCTTTTCTTTTTGTTTTTGGATCTTGAGGGCTCATATTTGCTTTGTGATTTCTCCTTAGGATATGAATTTGGCTGGTGACTGAACCAACCCACCAATGATAGGTGTACCAAGAGGTAGGGAAAAAGGGAATACAAGTGTAGTGGGCCCTTGTGTTTTCTTTTATGGGAGATTGATAGTTTTTGAGGAGAAAAAGGGAACCTGCCAAAGTTCGGTCTGCGAATTGGCGGAAGGGCTCATCAGTTGTTGCGGTGATGGGGTTGTCATAAGCGAGTCTATTTTTTGGGAATACTAGGTTGGACCTGAGGTAGTAGAGGGAATAAGGGTGCCAATGGTGGTCGAGCTTTCAACAAGAGAGGCGAGGAGAGATGAGCAACGACGGCGGGAGTTAAGGTTTGCAGAGGTGTTAAGATAGATTGCCCAGTTTGGGCGAATTGGGAGAAACCTCTCGCATACATTGTGGTAGGGGTAGATAAAGCAAGGTTGACACTTGTAGTAATGAGAGTTGTAGGAAGAACAGAGGATACCAAAGATTGAGAAGAAAAGTGGAAGTGAAAATTAAATGTTGACTGGACTTGGGCGGTGCTTCACTTATCGTTGGTCCCTTGCTTCAACTTCTTGGCTTGTTGCAAGCACTTGACTTGCGATAACTTCTTGTGATCCTTCTGCTAGAATAGCTTCCATGCGCTGTCATTTAGCGGGCAGGGTGTCTCCCACTTTTATAATCTCCAACTGTTATTCTTGGGGCACTGTTGTTTTCAAGGCCCAAGTGAGTGTTTGCGAGACTCATGACATATTCAATCGCACATTTGAACCAACATAGGAAAACTCCCTTATAGACTTCCTCTTTTGTTGGGTAGAAGACACTAATGTCTCAACTTCCTCCTCCGCCTAGTCTTCTCCTTCATCGAGGTCATTACCTCCACTTTTGCTTGAGTCAGAAGTAGGGTGCTCATCATCCCAAAGCTCATCAAATCCCTTATCCTCTTTTGTGCTATCATAAGGATTATCAAGCCATTTTGTTTCCTGGCGATACACCCATAAGGTTGTGATCCTCTCATTGGTCCATTCCTCTACATTTCTCAGCTGATTATACTGAGTTTTTCCCATTGTGTGGTTCTCATCATAATCCACTACAATGAGATAGATCCTATGCCATGGCGGCTTGTTGTCTTTTGTGGGGATATGAATTAGGTCAATCAACAATTCATCTTCATCTTCTAGCAGGTTGCATCTTTGTTCCTAGTAAGGCCAAGGGTTGTGAGTTACCTTGAGGTGATTATAAGGTAAATCATTAAAAGGGTTGTAATCCCACTTGTCACATATCATCACCAACCCCAAATGAGCCAACTTATCCTCTAATAGTGGGTGTGCCTGCTTCTTTTTCAAGGCCATTGTTTTGAAACTTAGTGAACAAGTGAAAAATCCCTTCCTCTTGATGCTTTTCATGCTACAAAAAGGTAATATCAATAATGCACGCCTGTCAGAACAATTCCAAAGCCAACACTTGATTAGTCACCCATGTTAGAAGGTGGAAGGGTTCCCCAATGAAGCTTCACATTCGAATGAAGGTAAAATCCACTATGAAAAACCAATCACAGTTTGGAGTGAAATTCTACATAAACTTTGTTTGAGTCAAGGTGAGTCGATTAATACACTCCTCTCCTTGTAGATCTTGCAAAATCAAAGAAATAATCCAAAAATGCGTAATAATAAAAAGTAGAAGAGAGGAGAGGGGTCTAGATAGAAACTAACTTTTTCCTCTTATTTTCATAAAAGATAGATAACTCCATACGCTCAACAAAGAAATCAAGGTTTTGATATAAAAACATATAAGCAAGATAGGAAATAAATTTGAACTTTCGTTCAATTGGGTACTTGTTAATTTGCTCTAACATCTTCATTACAAGGTGCTCAACAAAATCATACTAGAAGTAAGATTTTGGCCTGTGGAATTGGAAAGCTGGGCCCAATTGAAAAGACTGCACCTCTTGGTCAGTGTCCAGACTGAAAACAAATGCCATCATTGAAAAGGCATCTTGTAGGTCTTCCTTGAAAGTGTCGCACAGAGCAGGAATTCTTGGTGACTTCCCACATTTTGCTTCAATTCTTCTGGTTTCTTAGTTGTAAGACTTCAGAGCCTTATCCCTAGTGTTCTATATTTTATCTCCCTGTTTAGGAGTGAATGTCTCCATGTCCATCCCTCTTTGCACAAGGTCTGGAATGCACAACATATCCCAAAAGGCAGTCAAGTTGATGTTAATTGATAGGGTCTGACCCTCAATAGTGTCGGTACTTGGGTTAAAATGCTTAATGGATGCATCGACCAATTTTGGGTAGTAGTGCACAGATGGGACCATATATTGAGGGAGCCCACTAAACCATACTTTCTCAATAGTTGAAATTTCCCTTCTAGAAACCTTCATTCTTTCATAGGCAGCTTCCCTCAATCCTTTAGGGTTCTTTGTGAGAAAGGGATCATGAACATTATCTCAATCTTCTTGAACTAAGTTTTGGTCTCTGTAGATTTTGGGCTTGTCCAATTGCCTTGTGTTATCCCATTTTGGCTTGTTAGGAATACCCAATGTAGCATATGAAATATCCTCAAAGACATTAATGGTCGATGCTCCTCACAAAGCATTATTTAATCTTTGTGTCGCCACTGGCCTACCTCCTTGGTTTGAACTTTCTGCCATTGTTAATATGCAGGAAGCTTTCTACTTTAACTTGAATTTTCTGCAACTTTACTTAAACTCTATTTGTGCGCTAGGAATTTCTTTTTCTCTAGGCAGCGTATTTGAAAAGACCTTGTGAATGCCTAAATTTTTTGCATGCAATACTTAGCTATTTTTTCTCAAGGCGATAGACGAGAGTTACCTTTTTTGCATTTAATGCAGCATGTACTGCCAACTCTTTGGCTTGTGTGAGATGAATTACTTGTCATTTTGGTGTGACAAGAATTCATAATTGTGATTAACAACCATATTGTACAACACAATTTTCTTGGAACTTGAGCCAATGCTTTGCAAGTAGCCTAAGCATTCGTATGCATTGGCAATTAATATCCTGAAAGGAATGATTAAGCCAAAGATGTGATCAACATTTGAAAAGATATGAGTTTTGCCTTGGGAAACACAAAATATCTGGAGAACGACACCTCAGTCCTTGGTCGTGCATAACACCATCAATTGCTGCCGCCAACTTAGGCTAATTAATTAGCCCTTATTAGTTTTGCATGCGACAAACCGTACTTAGCAGATGCAACTGGGTGGGAATTCGAGTAAGCCTGGGCACAACTTTCAAGTTGGTACTTGATTAATTCATGTTTATGGAAAATAGATTACGACGTCTCTCCTCATTTTTTCTATAAATAAACATCTAAGCAGTAGTGAAATCACACTTAGTGATTTGAGCAGAATTGGTATTAGGTAATTGGTGTAGTAGTTTAGCATTTGCAGTTGCATAGTGTTCTCATAGGCTAGACTTAGGATCCTGTAGGGATAGTTTTAAGGCATTCATAGAAAGTCTGACAAAATGAACACCCCAATTGGGCTAGTGTCACATAAGTCTCAAACTACTTTTTTAGGAGATATTTCTACCATGCGCTTAAAGAGGATAACGAAGAACAAGCATTCATTGTCCATCATAGCCATAAAATGGGTTTTGCGATGGGATTGCCTTGAGTATGATGATAAATATAGAGTTAACACTGACGTGTGCTCACGCTTTGTCACCTCCATGCTAGATACAGGGATTCCCAAGCCTTTAATCTTGCGTATGGTGAAAGAAAATTTTCCCAACAAGTACCTAAATGACCTCAGGGAGGTTGTTGCAAATGCTACACATGGTGGGGGAATTCTAACTATGAGTGACCTACAGAGGGTCATAGAAGAGGATGTAGTCGTGTCGTGGCTGCCATTTCTAAGTGGCTTTCGCCTCCAATCACAAGATGAGTATCGCCAGAGGGTCACTTGAGTCTAACACTTCCTGTTTCGTATTTATAACATGGTGTTGTTTTATTACATTAACTGGTACACAAATTTTAAGAACCTGGTGTTTTCTCCATTGGATGATGTTGTTGATAATGCCCTTGTTGATGAGGATATTGTGGATGTTGCCATTGATGCATCCGTTGTTGCTGCTCATGCCATGAATTGAAGACTTCTGTGTTTTTTTTGTTGCTTTCTAAAAATCTCATAGTGATTAGTCTATTTTTTGTATACATGCCTAAAAAAAGGCTTTTCGTAAAATATATAAAAGAAGCAAAATAGACATATATACTTTTGGAAGCGTGGCCTTATGAGCCATTTTGAAAATGTAAATATTGAAGCATATATAATGAAAATATATCCTTATATAACCATCTTGTTGTCTCCTTTTGGATTTTGCAACTGGGTCATATTTTTCTTTTTTAGCATGTATGTATGAATACTATATGTGGGTGCTTTATTTTTCTTGCTCTATTCTACTTTGAGTTTATTTCCCTTACTCTCTGCAACAATGGGTCACTTGTTCCTTTCCGCCTCAAACCATAGGATAAAATAAAAAGACCGGCCAACAAAACAAAAGGGAAAGAAAGGAAAAGCATATAAACATATTTACATGGGTATGGTAAGCAAGTTTAATTGAATATTTTCAGGTGAATTTCGTTAACCGGAATTCCCAACGCTTCTTTTTCTATAGTTTTTAACTCATATGCATTGTGCTCCTTGCATTGAATTGTTTTGAATGGGCCTATCAAACTTCTCGTGCTGACCCGACTTCACAACCCTTTCATTAAATTTTAGCACCAAGTCTCTGCACTTTAGGCCTTGGTTGGACACTTTCTTGTCAAACCACCTTTTAACCACTTGTTGGCAGTCAGTCATGGCTATTAGGGACTTTTCCATTTTTTCTTGTACTTCCAGCAACTCGGCTAACCACACCTCCATTGCATTGTTTTGCTCCACCTTGAGAGATTTTTAGTAATTGCAGCATTGGGATCTCCATAGAGATAGGCAATAATGCCTCTTTTCCATAACTAGCTCATATGGTGAATTCTTGAGGACTTCCTTTTGAATTATGTGGTCTTCCCATAGTGTTGCTTAGAGGTTTTTGTGCCACTCCCTTTGATATTTAGACCCAATTCTTTTGAGGAGTTGGACTAGATTCTTATTTGTTGATTCAGCTAAGTCATTCTCTTGCGGGTAGTAATTCGATGATGTTTTAAGGAATATGTCATGTGTAAATGTAAATTGACTTACCTTGGAGCCTAGGAAGGCTTTAGCATTGTCGAAGATGATAGTTTTTGGAGGGCCAAACCTCATCACCAGTTCTTCTAGGAAATCCAGTATCTCTGCCTCTTTCACATTCTTTAGTGGTTTGGCCTTAGTCCATCTTGTGAAGTAATTTGTGGCCATTAAGATCCATTTATGTCCTACACTGGAGGTTGGATTGATCATTTCGATGAAGTCTAAACCCGATTGCGCGAATGGCTCATCAACCACTATCGGAGTGAGAGGCATTACAAAATTCTTTCTTCTTCCTACAAAGAACTGACATTCCTTACAAGTTTTTACCAAGGAGTAGGAATCATGAAATAGAGTCGGCCAAAAGTATCCCATGCACATGATTTTGATGGCAATTGTCTTTGCGGAAAATTCCCACCTATAGAACTATTGTGGTAAATGTCAAGGATCCTTTTTGCTTGCTCTGTGGTAACACATCGCAATAGAACGCCGTTGAAATTTCTCTTGAAAAGGATGCCTTAAATGAGCATGAATCCATTGTTCTGCAACTGGTAGAATCTCCTCTTCTAAGAAGGAAGGACCGAAAAATGTTTTCTTGTATGCATAAATCTTATCCTATCCGCCAGCCAACAACCTTCAAACTCTAGCTCATTTGTGAGGGCTAGTTTTGGTTGTTCTTCTTCGGTGGCCATTTCTTCATCATGCACAAGATATTCGCACAGTCCTCTTCCTCAAATAGTTTTTGTAGGTTTAACCTCAATGTCATACTCGAGGATCTTGGTGATCCAATTGGATTTTTTCTTAGTGATTTCTCCTTCCATGATGTATTCACACACACTAGAGTGTGCAACATAGACAATCACCTTGTTGTAGGAGATTAAGTGTCAGAACTTCTTGAGTCCCTTAACTATGGAAAATGCTTGCCTTTCTACAAAATTGTAGTTTGTTTCATATTCTTTCAGGGTCCAGGAGTGAAATGCTATCAGATTTCCCCCCTTGCCCTCGTTATCTTTCTGAGTTAAGGCAATAGCAATGCTTGACTTGCTACTGAATACATACATTATGAAGTCCTTTGATAAGTCTAGGTTGACTAGAACAAGAGTGGAAGAGATAACATCCTTGACTTTCTCAAAGGATTCTTTGGCTTCTTTTGTCCATTTAAATATTTGATCCTTCTTCAACATTAGGGAAATTGGTCTAATTATTCCTGCAAAATCAAAAATAAGTTTGCTAATGAATTTTACCTTCCCTAAGAAGGACTAAACGCCTTTCTTATTGACTGGGAAGGGAAGCTCTTTGATTGCTTTCACTCGCTCAAGATCGATTGAAATTCCTTCTTTAGACACTACGTGCCCCAGTAGTTTGCCTTGTGGTACTCTGCAGACACATTTTTTTGGGTTCAAGGATATCCCAAACTCTTAGGATTTCTTGAACACCATCTCCAGATGATCAAAATGATCATCCTTGGACTTGGAGAACACTGTCAAATCATCCAAATAGATTAGGATAATCTTGTTGATTAGTTTGTTGAAAATGATATCCACTACCCGTTGGAAGGTAGCTCCTACATTTGAGAGGCCAAACAACATCTTCGTATATGTGAACATTCCCCACTTGGTATTGAATGTTGTCTTATGTTGATCCTCCTATTTGAATCGAATTTGATTGTAACCGGAGAAGCCACTTAACAAGGAAAACATCTCTAACCCTGCCACTATTTGTAAGATTGACTCCATTGAAGGTAGCGGGTAATGATCCTTTAGGGATGCTCTATTTAGGTCTCGAAATTCCACACATAGGCAAATATCTCTATTTCTCTTTTAGACCAGGACCAAATTGGATACCCACATGCTATGCTTGATTGAGAAGACAATCTGTGATTGGATTAGCTTTGTTAATTCTTGTGCCATTAGCGCTTCAATCTTGGGATTGATTGGTCTTTGTTTTTGGCGGATGAGCTTCACACCTTTTTCCAACTCAACTGTGTGTTGAATGATATTAGGATCATATCCCTTGAGGTCATCGTATGACCAGGCCATCACTCCTTTGTATTTTTCAAAAAAAATGATAAGCCTTTCTTTATCATGATGTAGGACATCTTTCCCGACTTTGAGCTTTCTCCCATCTATGACCTAAAGGTCCACATAGTCACCTTTGTCTGCTACAAAATTTTGTTTGTCATTTCTTGCATCATCACAATCGAAAAGGTTTTTGAGAGTGACCAATCCTTTTGGGAGCTTGTTGGATTTCAGCTGGATGATCTGTCCTTCATAGGCCTCAACAATCTTTGATTGGAGTTGATTGAAAAACTCTCCCGACTACTGGATGAACGAGACAATGTGTTCATCACTGTCAAACACTTGCCAGCTTTGGTCATTGTTTGGAATCATCGATCGAACTATTACTCGTACAAAGTGTTTTTTTGTGAATGAGATTGGAGGTAGGATCAAACTGAGATCTGATTAATGCATGCAATCTGTATCTGTATCCTGCTCTTGGGGCACCATTTGAATGTTGAAGGCCTCAAAACCCTCAATCAGGTTCCAAACTTGATGCTTATAGGATCGCATGCGGACATTATTGGCTGCGGAAATCCCTCAAGCTTGATTGAATACTAGTTCAAATCTCTGAACACCATTAGTTGCTTTATGCCCATTCATTCTACAAGGCTAATACCTTGCACTAGTCCTTCGTATTTAACTTCATTGTTTGAGTAAGTGAACTGGAAGTGAAAAGACCTTAGAGTCTTTTCATTCTATGGGGATATTAAACATATCCTAGCCCCTGCACCATTCTTGCATCTTGCTTTGTCAAAGTGCAATGCTTGACCGCCTTTAGATTCTTTGACAACCTTTGGGAGCACTTGATCTTCATCGTAGATGACATAGGTGCCCAACCCAATAGCATGGTAGTTACCATAGGGTTTAGTATTTTTATGTTCGCTTAAGAGAACATATTCTTGATCATTCCAGTCTCCAGTCACTTTTTCATCTTCTAGTAGCTCAACGCAATACATTTCTTGCTTGGTGATAGAGGTATTTGCAACTTCAAAATTGATCATGGCTTCATCAGCTACATGTTATGAATGTAAAGCTTTAGATTCTATCTTCATCTTCGCACCATGCTTGGTTCTAAGGATCAAATGTGACTAGTCATGGCTTCATTCCCAAAGAGCCTTCTGTAGTAGCGTCTTTTGTTTCAGGATGGCTAGAATATCCCAGAGAGACACATTAGCGGAGGATTTCTTCAATTGTTCCACCACATTGAATAGTGGCGGATTAGGAGGTTTCTGCTCCTTTGCTCTTGTTACAACAATTTCTCTTCACAATGGGCATTGTGGCACCATTGCGGAGGTACTAGCTGTCTGGTTAGTAGCGCCTTCATGTTGCAGACTGACTAGTTGCGGGATGATTGATTTGCCCATAAATCTCCTCTTTGAGCGAGTGTTGTAGTCAGATTATACTTGCGATGTTTTAGATGTGGATGTGTCATTGAAAAAAATTGCTTCTTCTTCTTCCATCCATGAGAAGAGTGCATGGTCAGGGGTGATGTCTGCTTCTTGCTCTAGTGATATCCCTTGCATTTACGCGGTGAGCACCGCTTTGTCCATTTGCGAAGAGGTATACATATAATTTTTGGGATCTAACGTCATGGCTTGGTTGTGCTGCTCTGCCACCTTTTGTTGTAGGTTGCCACAAGGGAAGCACCAAGGATTGGTGTCATCGGCTAAATTGTTTTGTCTCGTAGTCAACTCTCTGTTTGAACTTAAATTAACGCTCTATAGCAAAGTGGGTGTCGATACTATTTTATTTGTTATTTGTGCCTCCAAACTTGTGCAAGTGCCTCCTTGGAACTGGTTTTGTTGGTAAGGGGACCTTCTACCATGATAATTTTGGTAGATAGGCTTCAGAGGTACAACTTAATTATGCTTGATAATGGTTATCTCATTGACAGTAGTTCACAACATTTCCTTGAACTCGCTCATCTCCTCTTTTGAAGAGATGAATGTAGGGCAACATTTTGTGATGTGCTCGAATACATGTACATGGATGGAGGAGGAGTCGGTGCAGTGGTAGAAGGAATCTCCTAGGTAGGAACTGATATCTTGGGGAATATAGGAATGATGGGCTGAGGCAGCAATTTCCTGACGTTTATCAAATTATTCTTCGCCTTAACAACGATGTTATATGCACTTGGTAGTGTGGTTCTGCTGAGAGACTGGATCATCATTGAAATGTCAAGATTGATAGACTTTGAGTAGAACATGAATGCTAGATCAGGCGACGGGTAGATATCAACTTGAATCCTTTGCCAGCTTGTATGGAACCGAGCGTTGAAGTTAGCCATGGCTTCATGTGGGGCTCACTTTATGACTAAGAGCTAATAATATAGCGATGATCAGTCTCCTTCATTCAAAAATCTCTGATAGAAAGGATCTCTGAGCTCATCCTTAGTACTGATAGTGTTTGGTTGTAGCGTTTAGTACCAATCTAGTGCTTTGTATCTTAAAGAAGTGGTGAGAAACCTTAGTGCTGCATTTTGAGTTGTAAACCCATGTACTAGACATATGCTTGCAACATGTTGTAAGTGTTCAAATGGTGTTCTTGAGCCATCTTCGATGAATTTAGGTATAGCCTTTAGAGCATAAACTAGGACAGTGGCCCAAACGATAGGTGCTACCGGTGCAAGAAGAGGGCTTTCGGCATCCCATGCCACATAATTTTTGTTAGCAGTAGGCAACATGGCTAGCAGAAAGGGAGGAAGTGGAATGTTCACTAATTGGGTCGCAAGTTGTATTGTCCCTAAAGGTGGTACTAATAAGCCAAAATTATTTGTTGTTTGGGACCTAGTAACATGTCGATGATTCATACACCCTTATGAAATTTGGATTCATTAAGCTTAGTCCCACTGGGTGTGCTAGGAAAAATAAAAAATTGTTGATGCCAAAAATTGGCAAGGTAACAACCCTTTGTGGGAAACTCAGTTTATGGGGGACCTATTGCGCTAAATTGAGTGAACTTCCAGATCTTTAAAGAAGTCGGCTTCTTCTGTAAATGGGGTTTTGGAATGGGAAACAAAAATAGATATAAAATAAAGAATCTAATTAAGTCAATGCACCAAAATTTAGATAAAAGGCACAATAAACCTATATTTTGGATATGATCTAAGGGCCTACTTAGCAATTTACCATTTCCTAGAATAACAAAAATTAAGGATTGCAACATCAACAACTCATTCAATGACATAAAATAATAATCATTCCCATTTACTAAAAAGAAGAGTCGAAAGACATGATCTAAACCAACAAACTTGCATTCAAATTATAGAAGTACGACAAATAAACCACTCAAACAATAATGACACAGCATAAAGTTTATCAATAGCATAAGAAACAAAGAGGCTGAACAATGACATAGTCTATGAGTTCTTGCAATAATCTAAACAATACCAAGGCCTGGTCTCTCTAAAAATATCATAATTCTTAAAACTAGTGAAATAGCATGTAATCTCCAAACTTGTAACCTTGAACATTGGAACCCTCGAATGAAACCAGGAACTCTTCCTCTGAAGTGAAGAGAAGTATTTATAGCAATCCTTCCACCACCTAGTGAGTAGCAACTGAAAAGATTTAGAATCCTAGCAATGATGTTGAGGCAATGATTCCACACGACCGTTGTAACAAAAAAGATTCAAGACACAACATTTGGTCACCCTCCATTCAGGTGCATCCCCTGTGAATGATGGCAGTGGTCCAATAGAGTCTCGTGAAAACAAGTGTTGTGCTTTAGGATAGGTGGTTAGAACACATGGTAGTAGATTGCAACCCTTTGTCCGCTACATCCCCTGCGTTGAAGAAACATGCACTAAAGAGACGTGTGGAAACATTTTGTTGCCTGCGATCAATTTACCCTTCCTTTTTTGAAAGCTTGCGCTAAGATGACATGTAGCAATAATGTTTGATATAGATGTCACTTGTGAGGCTTGCCAAACCTTTTTGCGTAGGGGAGCTATGTGGCATGCGAGTGGGGATCGACGAGGAAGTGAAAAGAATCAATCAAAATAACCCATGGTGAAGACACGTGGGAGCATTTTGGGGGTTGATAGAAGAGCAAGAAGAAAAATCCTTCGAAGAGTGATGAGCATGACATGTGACAGAGGCCATGGTGACAACCAAAAAGGGGGCCAATGAATTTTTTTGAAGGCATGGGCTGGTCTTAGCCAAAAAGCAAACCCAAAGGGAGCATGGTGAATTTCGAATTCATAGGGTTATTCAACCGTATCACTCCACATGGTGGAGCAATCTAATTTACCAAGTTAGCTCCTTACTCTATATCTTTTGGTAAAAAGTGACCAACACCCCTTTATTGGTTGTTTGTGACCCCTTATTATGTCTATTCATGTAATTTTAATTTAATCCAATTTAATATTTGTAAATCCTGAGTAATATTTTAGGATGATTTTTATTTTGCTTTAGTGTAACTCAATTTCTTTTTATCTTTTGTGAGCTTTGAAAGGGTTAAACCAAATAGTATTTTGAAGTTAATTGGAACCCCATTATTGAAAAGTTGTAAAAGGTGCTTGCTTTGGGAGAGTATTTGAGGGAATGTATGTGAATTTGTTGGCCATTTTTTTGGGGAATGTGGAAATAACAAATTTTTCTCTTATTAGGCTATCATTATTGATATTTCTCTTATCATTTGGATAATCATATGCAAGGCTATTAATACATCTACATGGGTGTCATTATTGTCTGCCCTCCTTCACCTTATCCACATAGTCTAGGGTTTGAATCTAATCATTTGGGTTCATAAAACTATTAAAGGATTCCACCTTCTAGGAAACACAACATGAACATTAAATAAACTTTCTGGTAGATTTTGGGCCCAATTGCACCATGGCTTGTCAGACCTGACGTTATGAAATATACTCAAAGACTTTCGATGTCCTTTATCTAATCTCGTCACTTTTCCATGGCCATTTGTTGAATCTAAAGATCTCTACTATTTGAAAAGACCAATTAAATTTTTTGCATGAATGTCTTAGATGTTGCATTACTCTGCCACTATGAATATTGGGACAATAATTGATCGATTAACTTTGTACAATGAAAATTTTGGTTATTCTACAATCCTGGGAATGCCAAAGATGTGAATTTGAAAATATTTAAACACAAAATATTCATCATTCCTTGGTCGTGAAACACCATTTGTATTAGGCTAATTAATTAGCCCTTATTAGTTTTGCATCTACTTAGCAAATCAACTTGGGAAATGAGCCCACATGCCATATTTTTGATGGGAAGTATGACGACAAATAATTAACCTGACATATGATCCATGCTTACAGGGATTTTTATCAAATAAGAAGTAGATAGGGAGGTGCAAACATAACATGGTGGGGGAATTTTAAGTACAGTGACCTTCGAAGGTCACCAAAAGGATGCAGCCGTGTCTGGCTGCCATTTCTAAGTGGCTTTCACCTCCAACTCACAAGATGAGTATCACTAGAGAAAACTTGAGTCTAACCTTCCTGTTTCGTATTTATTCATGGTGTAAGTTGTAAACATTGTATTGGTACATGAATTTCAAGAACCTTGAATTCTATCCACCTATGTTTTCTCCATTGGATGATTTGTTGCCCAATAATGTAAACTTGATGAGGATATTGTTGATGTTGCATTGATGCATCCATTGTTGCTATTCATGCTATGAATTGAAACTTCTATGTTTTTTTTGTAAATTTCTAAAAGGAAGTAGTGATTAGTCTATTTTTTGTATAATGCTAAAAAAAGGCTTTTCGTAAACATATAAAAGAAGCAAAATAAAAATATAAGACTTTTGGAAGTTGCCTTATGACCATTTTGAAAATGTAAATATCGAAGCATATATAAGAAAAATATCATTATGATAATTCATCTTGTTACTCCTTTTGGATTTGCAACTGGGTCATCTATTTTCTTTTCTAGCATGTATGGTTGAATACTATATGTGGGTGCTTTATTTTTCTGCCCTATTCTACTATAGTTTTTTCCTTACTCAAATGCAACAATGGGTACTTGTTTTTTTCGCCTTAAACCATAGGACAAAATAAAAGACCATAAACAATTACTTGGGAAAGAAAAGAAAAGCATATAAACATATTTACATGGGTTGGTAAGCAAGTTTAATTGAATATATTTAGGTGAATTTTGTTACCGGTAAGATTCCAAATTTGGACATCCAAATTTATCACTTGATTAAAACATCCTCTTATCCGAGTTAATTAAATAATATTATATTATTTAATTAATTGGTTTAATAACCCAAATCCCTACAGTATTAATTAACAATTAAATACCTACCACTCAAATCCATATTTCATCAAATTAAATTAAATAAATATTCATTTATTTAACCCTCACATGTCATTTTCATCTAATCCTAATCCATTTACTAATCTCTGATTAAGGATTTGACACATGCCTAAATTGAAGGATAGAAACATCTCAACTTTGCAGTTGGATTTATATCAACAATCCTTAATGTGAATTACTTTTGTCTTCACATACTTGTCAAAAACTATTAGTATCGCAAGAATGTGAAGAAGTGCATAGGTTATCAAGGTGCATGCAGTGGGAAACATGTCCTCTTTCAGTATCTTGACCGTTTTCTCTAGAGAATGGATTCTTATCACAAAAATCTGCCATTTTGCTTGGTTCCTGATTACAAAGCAGGACACCATCATATGATTCCACAATCATGGCCATTTGTGTCTATGTTATCTATCAACTGGCTAATCTTGAGGTGTCCTATCATTCATATTTTGAGTTATTTTATGCACTAGCTATGGAATTCCCAACACTTCTTTTTCTATAGTTTTTAACTCATATGCATTGATTGCCTTATTCTGAATGGGAGGTGTGTTGAAACCCTTTCATTAAATTCAGCACCAAGTCTCTGGGCCTTGAGTTCTTGTTGGCGGTTAAGCATGGCTATTAGCTTTTCCAGTACAACAACTTAGCTAAGCACCAACAACGAGAGATGTAATTGCAGCATATCTCCAGAGAGATAGTAATGATAACTAGGGGTGGCTAATCTGGAAGCTAAGCAATTACCTACTGACTTTAAGCCAGTAGAAGGTGATGATGATCAAGTGTTCTTTGTTTCACAAAGAAGACCGTGGGCTCAAAGACAAGGTATGCCTCAAGACCCTTTAACTTTTGGTAATCTTTATTCTAGCTATAATAATCAATGGCAACCTACATATGGACCACCACCACCTTGGAATACATCTCAACCACCTTGGCCTAGCTATCAAGCCTCTCAATAGCAATCTCCTCAAGGAGGTTGGCAACAGCCACAAGGACAATGGACCCCACCCCAAGGTAATTGGCAGTAGAATCCTCAATGGAGAGGTTCTCAGCAATGGCAAAATCAGTCCCCTGGGTTCCTACAGCTTCCACAGCCACAATCTCAGGCCCTCATGCCACCTCCTACAACAACTGCCACAAATATTGGCCCTCCAAAACAAACGCCTATGCCTGCTCAGCCATTGCCAAATCTCAATAATAAGCAACAGTAGTAACAGCAGCAACCCATGTATTTTGCTGAAGCCAACCAATATCCAGCTTATGCCTTAAACATTAGCGATATCCATTTGAGGTCTAAAACTACTCTTCCTGCTCCACAACTGCCTCTAATTACTGAGATACCAGATTCTTCCCCTGAAGAACCTACTGTACCTGCTGATCCTACTAAGCATATGCCTATAACTGATACGGTTTCTAATGAGCCTATTTTGCAAAGTCGATATAAACCACCTTTTTCTCATAGGTTACAAAGTGTCGCATCTAAATCCCTGGAAGAACCCACTTTTGACATTTTGGATTAGCTAAAGAATGTACAAATTCAAATTCCTTTATTTCAGGCCATTAAAGATGTTCTAATTTATGGAAAAGCCATTAAAGAGGCCTGTTTGAAGAAACTTGGATGGAAGAAAAAGGACCCCCAAACAATTCATGTTTTAGAAAAATTGGCTGATATAATGTTGGGAAATGTAGTCATTCCAAAGTACACTGACCCTGGAAGTCCTATAGTGCAAATACATATAAATGGCCACATTGTAAAAAATGTTTTAATTGACCTTGGTGCTGCCATTAATGTCATGACCAAGCATACTATGGACAATTTGAATATCCTAAACATTCGGTCTACACCTACCGTCCTGCAGCTTGCTAATAGTTCCACTGTTACACCTGATGGAATGGTGGAAGATGTAATTGTCAGTCTTGAATTTTGGGAGTACCCAACTGATTTTACAATATTATCTACTAAGACAACTTTAGGAAGATACCCTGTTATCTTAAGTAGACCATGGTTAGCAACTGCTGGTGCTTTTATAGGATGTCATTCTGGAAATATGACTATTTCTGATGGATAGTCCACAAAAAAATTGGCTTTGTATCCGCTTGCTCGACCTCAATCAGATTTGTCCAAACCTGTTTGGCCAGATGTGGGGGAAGAAACTGAAGAAACCAATTCGTTGGTTCAATTAATGATGCTCCAAACTGATCCATTCTCACAACTTCAGAATGAGGATGCCTTGCTTTTTCAAATTCTACAGTCTAAATCTGATACGGGTAGTTCATCAAATCCAAATAGTGGTCATCTACAATGTTTCCTGCAACAACTGAATTATGAGAGTTTGCTGCCTAAATTTCCTGCCATTTTTCATAACTTGCTCCCACAAGAGGTACAAACATTACCTGTAGATTCTATGAGTGATCTCACTAAATAGATAGAATTGTCTCCAGGACACTGTTTGAATATCAATAGCAAGCTGTCACAATCTCAACAGACTGTCTTACTCAAAATGTTGCAAGATCAACATAAAGTTTTTGCATGGGAATATGGTGATATGAAAGGAATAGATCCTCAAATTTGTATTCATAGGATCTATATCAAAGAAGACTATTTACCAGTTAGACAACCTCAGAGAAGAATAAATCCAACACTCAAGGAAATAGTTAAGAATGAGTTCCAAAAGTTGCTTGATGCTGGTTTTATCTACCTAATCTCTGACAGTCAGTGGGTCTCTCTGTTAGTTATTATCCCTAATAAAGGTGGAAAATGGAGAGTGTGTGTATATTATAGAGAGTTGAACACTGCCACTAAAAAAGATCACTTCCCACTGCTGTTTGTAGACCAAGTGCTAGACTCACTGTCTGGTAAAAGCTATTTCTCCTTCTTGGATGGCTACAATGGATACAATCAGATAAAAATTGCCCCTGAAGATCAAGATAAGACCACTTTTACCTGTCCATGGGGAACATTTGCTTACTCAATCTTGCCTTTTGGTCTATGCAATGCGCCAGCAACATTTCAGAGAGCAGTAATTAGTATTTTTGCTGATATATCTCATGACTGTATGGAAATTTATATGGATGACTTCACTACCTATGGGGTTACATTTGAAGAAGCACTGGTGAATTTAGAAAAAGTATTGGAAAGGTGTAGAGAGCAAAATTTGTCTCTGAAAAGTGAAAAGTGCTTTATGATGATGCAAGAAGGTATTGTTCTAGGCCATCATCTCTCCAAGGATGGAATTCAGGTCGACCCTGCTAAAATTGAAGTTATTCTGAATTTACAAACTCCTACAAAACAAAAAGAATTCAGAAGTTTCCTTGGCCATGTAGGGTATTATAGAAGGTTTATAAAAGATTTCAGCAAAATTTCCAGTCCACTATATGCCTTATTAACTAAGGATTCTGAATTCGCTTGGACAGAGGCCTGTGAAAAATCTTTCCTACAGCTAAAGGACTTGCTTACTAAAGCCCCTATTCTTCAAGGTCCAAAATGGACTCTGCCTTTTTACATACATACAAATGCTTCTATTTTTTCCATAGGGGCAGTCTTAGGCCAAAAAGAAGATTTAATTGAGCATGCTATTTATTTTATCAGCAAAAACCTTCAAGGTCCTGAGCTAAACTACACTGTTACAGAAAAGGAGTTGCTGGCAGTAGTGTATGCTTTGAATAATTTTGGCACTATGTCATAGGTTATTAGATATTTGTCCACACCGACTATGCAACAATCAGGTATCTGATGAACAAGCCTGCCATCTCTAGTAGGTTGGCAAGATGGCTCATGTTGTTGCAAGAATTTGACATAACAATCATTGATAAACTAGGAAGAGCTAATGTTGTGGCTAATTTTTTATCAAGACTTCAAACAACTGCACCTAATGACCAAGAAGTCATTCATGGTAGGTTCCTTGATGAACACCTATTTTCCATTGCTGCATATGCTCCATGGTATGCAGACATTGCCAATTATCTAGCAGCAAGCAGAATACCAGCTCACTTCTCCCCAAAAGAAAATAAACAGTTAATTGAAAAAAGTTTTAACTTTTCATGGATTGCAAATTGTTTGTTTTACATAGGACCTGATTAAGTTATGCACAGATGTGTAAGAGAAGATGAAACTTATGATATCTTGCATGCTTGCCATGATGAACCATGTGGGGGACATTTTGCCCCCAAGAGAACATCAATGAAGGTTCTTACAATGGGATATTATTGGCCAACATTACATAAGGATGTTGTAGCTTATACAAGAAGATGTGACAAATGCCAACGTATGGGAAGACCAACTAAGTCAGATGAAATGCCACTGTATCCAAAGGTAATAGTCACCCCCTTTGATAAATGGGGAATGGATTTTGTTGGACCAATTGATCCACCATCCAATGGTAAGTCATACATTCTGGTTTGCACGGATTATGTAACAAAGTGGGTTGAGTAAAGGCAATGAATCATGCTCGTGATAACAAGGTTGCTGAATTTCTGTATGAGCAAATTTTCACTAGATTTGGAGTTCTCAGAGAGCTTGTAACTGATCAAGGAGCTCAGTTCACGTCCAATTTGATCACTGCACTAATGAATGACTATAAAATCAAGCATAGGAAATCCAGCCCCTATCACCCTCAAGCCAATGGTCAGGTAGAGGTTACAAATAGGGAAATTGAGGCAATCCTAACAAAGACAGTGCAGCTCCATAGGAAAGATTGGAGCAGTAGACTTCCTGAAGCAGTTTGGGCCTGCAGAACTGCATGGAAAACAACAACTGGGTTTACACCTTTTCAACTGCTTTATGGGAAAACAACCATGTTGCCCATTGAATTTGAACATAAAACTTTGAGGACAGCTCTCAAACTCAATATAGACATTTCTGAAGCACAGAAGGAACATCTCCTATAGCTGAATGCTTTGGACGAGATGAGAAAAGTTGCCTTGCGGCATACAGAAGCTGTCCAACAACAAAGGAAGAAATGGCACGATCAACACATTAAAACCAAGCAATTCTCTGCTGGTGATTGGGCTCTGCTATATGATTCCAGGTATCAAGAAAACCAAGGTAAGTTCACCACCTGCTGGCTCGGTCCCTATGAAGTTGAGAATGTATTTGACAACGGTTCAGTACAGTTGGCCACAATTGATCCAGTCCATTTCAAATTGCTAGTTAATGGACACCGACTGCGGTTATATTATAAGTTGACATCAAAGGAAGAGTTTCTGAAAAAGTTTGATTCGACTGATCTTCCTACAGCAAAAGGCTTAGGCCTTTTTCCTGCAACTTCTCTTTAAGTATTGCGTTGATTGCCCATAATAAAGTTTTTTTTAAAGGAAACCACTTTTCTCCGTTTCTTTTCATCTATCACATCATTCATTACTTTATCTGCCACGTCATCCATATTGCCACTCTGCCTCATTCATGCATTCAATCTCTCGGCTATCATTTCATGATACGCCGTTGTCTTTTATGGCATGCTCGAGACTTGACTTCAAGGTACGCGAAATATTTTCATTATCGCATAATTTATTCTTTCTGTGTATTCATTTATTGTAATGTATATGTCAGTCATCATTGCACGCTTTAAACCTCTCACCCTGCACATGTGAGGACACATGTCAAATGCTAAGTAGGGGGCGGGGGTATTCTAATTTAAAATTTTCTTGTGTCAAATTTACATTTGCCAAAATAGTTATGTTCTTATACTTTCTAAAGTACGTTTGTGAAGCCATATCCTGAGAACAAGTTAACTGCTTAGTTTAAGTAGTTATTAAAATTATTTTAAACAAATATCTAGTTGTTATTCTTGGTAAGAAAAAAGAAGTGTAGTAAGGAAGAAGAGTCTTTTGCAAGCTTTCAGCATCAGTCTGAGTTTTTGTTTTAAGGGTTTTTGATCATGGGTGGCCAACTGGTGAGGCACGAGCCTGTGGCTCATGAGGCATTGACACAGGATCCTCAGATAATGCAAGTATTCACCAATTGTGGATGGTTAAATTATTTCTTGAGAATTGATTCTTTTGATGAAGAGGCTGCGGGTGAATTCTTAAGAACATTTTCAGAAAATGAGGCTACGGTATGGGGCTTGGCAGTGGCTGTGACAGAGGAAATAATTTCAGAAGTTACTGGATTGCCGGCAGTTGGTGAAAATTTTCCTGTTGGAAGGGATGTTGTCTCTGCTAGGGCAGAGTTTACCCTACCAACTGATGGGCCTTTGGAAATCTCAAAGCAAGGGTGCAAAAGAATGTCCCTACCTTATCCATACTCTCAGTACGCCATCTTTATTATCAGGTATTTAACTTGTGAAGGGCGTTTCTCTTACCTACATTCATATTATTTCAAATTGTTAAGTCATATGAGACATGGACTAGTAGTGAATATTCTGAATTTCTTGATAAACCTTTTGCAAAATAGTGCACATGAAACCCAAAGGGGTAAAGAAAACTTTGTCACACATCATGCCCTAATAAAACTTTTGACTGATCGATCTTTAAGGGATGTTTCACCTCTTTCATGGAATGAGTTTGTTGCCCGAAAAAGTCTTCAACCGCCTGAACCCCCTAGGGCACCACCTGTTCAGCCTAGAAGAAAGAAAATGAGAATTGAGTCCACAAGTACAGAAACAGAGCAAGAATTTGCTGCTCCTACAATGCCCAGTCCTACAGCTTCTATACCAATGTCCTCTACCAGTGTGCAAACAAGGTCTGCCGCTAGGAGAGAAAAATGAAAGACAATTGTAGGTGAGTCATCTGGGGTAGGGCAGACTCTTGAGTCGGACCCACATACTCAAAGACAATTTTTTTTTGCCTCATCCTCTCCTGTGGGGTCTTCGCCTGTCTCTGTTTCTCCTACAGCAACACTCGTTAATACTCCAATATCTTCTTCCCCTGCTGAGTCTGGATCTTCAAGACTAGCTAGGAAGAGGACTGCTAAGGAAGCATCTTTTGCTACTGCTTCTTATGCAAAACTTCTAGGAAGGAGTTCATTGAGGAAACAGTCTAAGCCTATTGCAACCTCTGTTCAAATATAAACTATCATAATATTGGAGGACTCTGATGAATCAGGTCATGATAACTTCTTGGGTATGTCTGCAAATGTTCCACAAAGCTCCTCTACTGTTCCTGAGGCAACACAACCCAGTAATGTTGATAAGGGGAAAATGCTGAGTCTAGACGACTTAGCTTGTACGACTGAGAAATTTTTTGAGGAAGAACAATTTTCTCCCACGCAACAACAGGGCTTCATCCTACAGCAAGAGGATTTTGCCCTACAGCAAGAAGAAGGTGTGCTTGAACTGCATGAAATGCCCTATGATAATCCATTGCCCACTAAAGTTTGCACAGATTTAGTTGTGTACAGAAGGACTCTATTGATTGCATTTTTGGAATTTCTAGAAGTTAATTGGAAGCTTGTGTCATTCCAAACTTTATGTTTTCGCCATCTCGCCAAAACTGAAGTCCAACAAAGTTTATGGGATGAGGAAAAGAAAAAGCTACAAAGGGAAATTGAAAGGCAAAAGCAAGAAATTCAAGATATGTAGAAGAAAATGAATGAAATGATGGAAATAACTGAAAAAATAATGGAGTGTAGGCCGCCACCCAAAGTATATGCAATGTGCCTTAAAGAACAGTTTCTTTGGTTCAAACTAATGAGGATCTCCATAAATTTGGATCCTGATATTGAAACCGCCAAGGAATTTTATGATGCCTATGAGGTGGCCCCTAATTGGTTGAAAAATTCCATGTGTGAACTTTATTTACATGGTTATTTAATTCCCGCAGAAACTGAATGGAACCCACTCCTTTATATAGGTGATATCCATCTAAGGGCACTTATGTCTTGGGCTGCAAATGAGGTCAATTATGGGAGACAATTGGAAATATATGAAGAAGCAGAAAGAGATGAACCTGTTATTCTAAGAGCTGAGAGTTCAGATCCACGCACAGTTTTTAGAACCTGGCTTAAAGTTACTTATGGATCGAATTACCCTTAGGAAAGAGAGAAAGTTTTTGATATCAGACAACAGGTATACAGTGAGTTCAAAGAGCAGAAATATACATTTTGGAAACTTTCCTCTTCCAGGATTGAGGCAAGGTGGGAGAAATTGACGGTTGGTCTAAGAAAAATAGAGTCTCACAGCCCTTTGAACTTCACAACAGTACTTAGGAGAACAGAAAGGTACATGCAACTAGGTTTGCAAAGCAGATTTGCATTATGGATGCCACTAACTTTCCAACCCCTAGTTTTAATATGGCCGCTCTATCCCTATCAAGCCAAGGAAATCAATGAATAAATAGAAAACCGCAGATTTGAAAGATGGGAGTTTACCAGAGGTTTTTACTACAAGTTTGGAACTTCACTGCAGGGTCATGCTTCTCCAACAAATTTAAGGGAAATAACAAGGAAAGTCAATGCTGGAGGACCAACATTATGATAAGTAGGGGGCAGAATGATGAGCATTAAATATGCTCATAGTTTGAACTTTTGATACTCTTACTTTTGTTATTAATAGCTAGTTAAATCTGTTGATTAAAGACTTTTTGGGTGGTATCCTGTAGCAATGAATTCCATATTCCTATAGCTTGACAACTTCATTAATTACCTTTTTGACCTCCTGCATGGCTGATGTATGCTTATGATTTTGGATAATGGAATAGGATTAACATGTGATTAATGAATGGATGTCGTGTCACTTGTGTCTATGCTTTTCTTCGCCTCTGTCATTTATTGCAGGTTGTTGGAGGGAGTGGAAGCTGATCAAGTGCAAGGAATCTCGACTCCATTGAAGAAGTTGTTCCAGTAATAACTCTTTGACCGAATCTTTGGGAAGGAGTTTTAACAGTCCTTTGATCTAGGGAGTGTGTAATACTATATTTTCTGGGTCACGGCGGATAGACTTTCATTTTTTATATCCGGATTGGAATGTATTTATGATCACGACGATTAGTTAGTTAGTTGTCTTTTTCATTTAAATAACCATTCCTCCTACGTGAGTGAATGAGGATGAAAAAGTATGAGTTAAATTAAGTTGAAAAGCAATAGAGTTCTGTGTTAAAGTTTTATTTTCAAATAGAGTAATCGAATGTATCCTGGTTCTGAATATGAATAAAATTCGATGAAGCTTTGAGTCAACTTCTTGTGTAATCTCGTTGATGCTTGCTAAGGGGGCCCACTTAGTAAGTATTTTGTAGCAAGTTGTTGTAGTTAACTATTCAATTCATGTTGATTACTAGTTAGAATCTATTTCTATAGATTTCAACACAAACTCAGCCTTGTATTGTTCCTGCAGCATCGGGAATCCATCCATGCTTTCCTGCATAAGGCAGTTCGCAGTTTGACCTTTAATAATAGTTATTATGATTTATGTTTAGTCGAGTTGTGTTTGAGTTAGAAAGCTTTGCGTTATCTTCTTTTAAGTATTTGTTTTCTATAGATGGTGACTGGAAACTAGTTCTTAGTGCACATCTGTCTGCTCGTTTCAAGTATCGTTCCCTAGTTTGATAAAGTAAATGAAATGAGGAAGATGTTAGTCACCTATTGGAATGTCCAATTCCGAGGTTTAGTTTTGTTGTGACTTTTATATCCTTTTGTGAATGACCATGAGGCCATAAATTGGACTCATCATCCCCCCAACCTAAGGTTTTGCTAGTCGTCTAGCAGAGGGAGCACTATTCCTTTGCCTAGTCAATGCTCTAAATTCTGCAACTACCAACTACCCCACATCTGTCTCTGCAATGTTTGAATTGGGGTCCCAGTAGAACCCTTGATTGCTCTCCAATTTGTTCCACCTTTTCCTTTCTACAACTATGTCATATCGATAGAACTTGTAATCTGGCACAGGCCATAATAGGGTAGGTGGCTAAAAATTTAATGGAAGCCATAATTGTTACTTCATCCTCCCAAGTTGTATGTATCTATCAACTCGTCTACATGCTGCAACATAGTTTTGCTAAGAGTGAGGTTCAACTTGTTTCAGTTCATTAGTCAAATTGTTCCACCTTTGTGATAAATACCCCTTACCAATTTCCTTGTAGTTTTTGCTACCTTCTCATATTCCTTGTAGGCTTCTTCCCTAATAGGTATGATCCTCCTGTTATAGCTTGGCTAGTAAAGAATTTTGTGCCATGTTTGGAAAATGTCTGCAGAGTTACTAGATTCAGCTCTGATGGGCAAGTGAATATCGAATTCTCTTTCCCTATAAGTCCTAAACTACTGCCCCCAAATAATTTCATTTTGAATCCAGGACATAAATGCCCTTAAATGGAGGTCTCCAATGTACATTAATAGGTTCCAATCATGATCATTAGATAAAACATAATTATGCAGGTATAGTTCACATAACAAATTTTTAACTTCAGGAGGGGAAAACTGATAGGCCTGGAAAAATTCATGAGTTTCAATAGAAGGGTTCAAACTTGAGATGATCCTTGATAGTTTAAAGGAAAGATTCAACTCCTTCAAATGTAGGGCATAGACTATGGGAGGAGTCCTACATGCCAATATTTGAGGCACTAAAGATACCACATCATCAACTTTTTCTTTTAATGCAGCAATTTCTGCATTCTTCTCTTCAATCTCTGCATTTTTCTTTTTAACTTCTTCTTGTAGTTGGAATTTTCCTTTTCTCCATTCTCTTTCTCTTTCCAAAAATTTAAAGCTATAGATGCCCATGAGGAATTAGGCCTATGCATTCCAACTATTATCTTTCCCTGTGCTAATTTCTCATGTAATTAGCTTTGTATCAGTAGTGAGCAAGGGTTCATGTTGCTCATCAACTGAATGTTCATCCTGTTCTGCAACTTGGAGCTCAACATCACCTAACCCTGTTACTAGTTCTTGCTATTCAACTTGTTCTACAATAGCAACAAGTTTTTCCAACCCAATATTTAACTACTCCCTAGATGTCTTTGTCAAATCTATACTTTCTTGCACTCTAGGGGTCTCTACCTTCTCCTCGGGTACTTATTGAGTCTTCGGCTCATTCTTAAAGTCTCGTCAGTAGTAGAATTGGTTAATTTTTCTTTCTTGGGTGGACTTTTGTTTTTCCCTGCAGCCGCAGGAACCTCAACCTCCACAATTTTTCCCTTTTTAGGGCTAGGGTTTATTCTCACAAGCTCTCCCTTCTTATCCTTTCCTTTGCTACTCTCTGCCTCACTCATTTTTGCTTTCTCCTGCCTAGCAGTAGCTCTAGTGTGTGGTGTGCTTTTAGGGGGAATATTAATGTCAAGGTCTAAAGATGAACTCTCCTCATTTGTGTGTTTAGAGTTAGAAGAAATGACTTCGGCTGTAGGAGGGTTTACACTAGGTGACACACCAGAAGTTGAGGCTCCAGGAATGGTTTTAATGACCCTCTCACCTCTACTAACCCTACGAGTTAAGGGTCAACCTCTAGGGTTACATCTCTAGTGTGAACTAATCATTATTTACAACTTCCTCCAATGTCATATTAGACACCTCTTGTAAAGATTTCTCCACTAACAATTTTATCAAATAATGGTGAGAGACAAAATTATCCCTACCTTTTTGTGTTTTATCTGCCATGACTGCAAGAAGATGATACATCAAATTGGGAACGTTCATTCTTCTTCCATGCCTCATTTGGTTCAGGAGCTTGAAGTGCACATAATGGAGGCATGACTGGCGTCCCTCACAAGTAATACACTTGACAATGTGGATGACTACTTACTTCCACAACTCTGGAAAAGAAGTCCTCTTCGTTCCTTGCTTATCCACAACCAATGGAGGGTCACCGGGTTTAGTGAATTTAGCTCTAGCTGACCTTGCATCTCTCGTAGCAGGGTATGGCTCCCCATCGGCAAGAAAACCCATTACCTCTACAATTCTCTCTCCAGTAGCTATCACCTCTAACCCTTTTACCATTCCCTTCCCCTCAAAGAATGTTTGCACAAATTCTAGCACAATGTCCTCATTATAGCTGTCAAGCTTCAGGAAATAATCCAACCATCCACAATTCCTAAACTCAACCTGAGAAGGTGCATCCTACAGTATCACATCATGAACAGTGGGTTCATTCCTAATTAGCTAACCTCCCATTGTTTTAGCTGCCCGCAATCATTGTAGCTGTCAAGCTTCAAGAAATAATCAACCATCCACAATTCTTGAACTCGGCTTGAGAAGGTGCATCCTACAGTATCACATCATGAACCATGTGTTCATTCCTAATTAGCTGATATCCCATTGTTTCAGCTACCCGTGATCAAACAATAACTTCTATGAAATTTCCTTTCCTACAATCTTTCTTTGAAAACTCAATTTCTTCTTCCAACAACTCTTCTGGAGTCCTAACACCAATGTGATATGAATTTTACCTTTTTGGTGATGTAAGATTGTGACTAAGGTAATAAGGAATCATAAATGATGGGTATCATCAAGAAAAATGGTGGGGGTTTAGTGTCTTATCTCACATGCAAGTCATCATTTCAAATTCAAATTTGCTGACATGTATGACATGTGGACATGTTATTCACACTTCCCCCCAACCTAAATTTGAGCATGTGTTTGCACAAGCTGGGTGGTAATTATGATTTGACGAGGTAGGGTATAATTATATGCTATGTAGAATATCAACATTAATTTACAGTAATTGAAAAATTTTACTAAAGATAATTAAGATATAACAGATTGTTGCGCACATACCTAAAAATTTGGAGTATCCATTGCAAGGAATGTGGAGGAAGTACCAATTATCTTTTAAAAGTATAGTTGAGCAATTAATAGAAGTGGTGATGGAAGGAAGTGATGATGAAGTGAAGTGATGGTGGAGTTATGAAAGAGATAGAAAGGTGAAGATGGATGGACGGATGAATTAATGAAGAATTTGACTTCCACAAAAGTGGAAATCTTTATTGTGACATAATACGTACCTTGATTAGCTAGAAGGAGGGACACTAGGTCCACTTCCTTCGGTTGCAGGAAGTTTAGAGGCTTGGTGCTGAGTAAATTGTTGCATGAATTCTTGCTTGGAAGCTGGTTTATGATACAACCTGAGGTGGTGACCGTTGATGAGCAGCTTGAATCTAACAGGGTCAATGGTTGTGAGTTGAACAACACCATTGGAAAAGACTTCAAAAACTTCATATGGTCCCAACCACCTAGTTTGCACCTTCCTTGCATTATCTTGATACCTAGAATCATAAAGGAGTGCCCAGTCACCAGCTTGAAACTTCTTATCCTTTATGAACTTGTCATGCCATTTGATTATCTGATTTTTCACTATCTCTGTATGATGAAGGGCTGACTTTCTCATTTCATCCAAGGCATTCAACTACATGATTTTGTCCTTCTATGCCTTCGAGATAACTACCCCAAGATCTAATGCAGTCCTAAGAGTTTTATGCTCAAACTCTATAGGCATCATGGCTGTCTTTCCATACAATTATTCAAAAGGAGTGAAACCAGTGGTTGTTTTCCAACTAGTTCTATAGGCCCATAAAACTTCTGGCAGCCTATTTTCCCATTTTTTTTTGTGAATAGCCACTGTTTTGGTCAAAATAGCCTCAATTTCCCTATTTTTCACCTCACTCTAACCATTGGCTTGAGGGTGATAGGGAGCAGATTTCCCATGCCTTATATTATATTCATTGACCAATGTTGTAACAAGGGTTGATGTAAATTGAGCCCCTTGATCTATCACTATCTCTCTTGGAACCCCATAATGCGTGAAGATCTCCTCATAGAAGAATTCTACAACCTTGTTATCTTTGGCATGTTTCATAGCTTTAACCTCAACCCATTTGGTCACATAATCAGTGTAAACCAAGATGTAGGATTTTCCATTTGATGGTGGATCAATGGGACCTACAAAATCAAGTCCCTATTTATCAAATGGTGTGATAACTACCTAGGGTTAGAGAGGCATCTCATCAAATTTAGTTGGTTGGCCCATTCTCTGACATCTATCATACTTCTTAGTATACTTGCCTGCATCTTTATGAAGTGTTGACCAATAATATTATGTATTAAGAATCTTCATTGTTGTCCTCTTAGCTACAAAGTTTCCTCCATAGGGTTCATTGTGACATGAATGTAGTGTATCATATGTTTCATCTTCTCTCACACATCTCCTCATCACATGATCTGGTCCAGTATAAAATAGACACCCTGTAATCCATGAGAAAGGAAAAGTTTTCTCAATGAGAACTCTTCTCTCTTTTGGAGAGAAATGAGGAGGAACTCTCCCTATAACTAGATAATTAACAACATTTACATATCAAGGTGCATGCACACTGATGGAAAAAAAATGTTCATCAGGGAAGGAGTCATCAATGACTTGTGTGTCCTTTAAGGTAGTCAATCTTGAGAGAAATTCTACTACAACATTTGCTTTACCCAGTTTGTCAACAATGGTGATATCAAATTCTTGCATGAGCAACAACCATCTTGCTAATCTTCCTGTAATTAAGGGCTTATTCATCAGATATTTTATTGCTGCATGATTTGTATGGACAAAAAATTGATATCCAATGATATAATGTTTGAACTTATTGAGAGCATAAATGACTGCCAACATCTCCTTTTTTGTCACTGTGTAATTATATTCAGCTCCTTGCAGGTTTTTGTTGACAAAGTAAATTGCATTTTCAATCATTCCTTCCTTCTATCCCAAAACAACTCCTATAGCATAATCTAATGCATCATTGTGAATATGGAAAGGAAACTCCCAATTAGGACCTTTGAGCACAGGAGCATGGGTTAAAGATTCTTTCAAAGTAGAGAATGCTTTGTCACAATCCTCTATCCATTGGAACTCGACATATTTGGTTAGAAGACTATAGAGTGGTGTTGCCATTTTACTAAAATACTTTATGAAATTCCTATAATAGCATGCATGACCTAAGAAACTCCTAACATATTTTTGTTTTGTAGGAATAGAGAGATTGGTAATCACCTCAATCTTGGTTGGGTCAACTTGAATCTCCTTATGAGAGATATAATGGCCAAGGACTACTCCTTGCATCATCACAAAGTATTTCTCACTATTTAAGGACATATTATGGTATTCAAATCTTTGCAAAACCTTTCTTAGGTTCTCTAATGCTTCATTAAAATCTACCCCATAGGTAGTGAAATCATCCATGTAGATTTCCATGCACTCATGTGAAATATTTGAGAAGATACTAATGACTGCTCTCTAGAAAGTTGTAGGTGCATTGCAGAGGCCAAATGGGAGTATTGAATAGGAATAAGTGCCCCAAGGACAGGTAAAAGTTATTTTTTCTTGGTCCTTAGGTGTAATCTGTATCTGATTATAACCACTAAATCCATCCAGGAAAGAAAAGTATTGCTTTCCTGCAAGTGAATCAAAAAATTGGTCTATAAAAGGAAGGGGAAAATGATTCTTTTTGGTGGTAGAGTTAAGCTCTCTATAGTCAATACAAACTCTCCATTTGCCTCCCTTTTTAGGTACAACCACCAAAGGAGATACTCATTGGTTGTTTGAGATAGGGTAGATAAATCTTGCATCCAATAACTTCTGTAGTTCTCCTTTGACAATCTCCCTTAATGCAGGATTAATTCTCCTTTGTGGCTGCCTTACTGGTGTGTAGTATTCTCTGATGTAGATCCTATGTGTATAGAGTTTAGGATCTAATCCTTTCATTTCATGGTAATCCAATGCAAATGCAGACTTATGCTTTTTTAACAAGTTTGTCAAGGACAATTGTTGCTCCTGAGTAAGCTTGTTATTAATCTTCAAATGCTTCCCTTCTGAAACTTGCACTTGTGTGGTTAAATATATTATAGTCATTTCATTAATGCTTGGAATTTTGAGTTCATGTGGCAAAAATGTATGAGATATACCTATTACTGTAGGAAGTTCAGCTACAGGAGGAGCAAGTAGAAGTGTCTGCAGTAGACCAGTAGGATCAGACTCAAGAGTAGGTGGTTCTTCATGTATTTCATAACTATTTTGAATTATATTGGATAATATTTCATCCTCTTCCTGTATTTGTAGAAAAGGAATTCTTCCTATCATCATGAGTTGTACCATTGAATTGATCTCCTTGGCTTCTTCACCAACATTATCCAAGGTTAGATGAGATGGCTGAGTAGGAGATAAAGGGAAAGATTTTTAGTACCATAAAAAATAGTCATGTCCCCTGCCCTACATCCAATGTAGGTATCTGTTGTAGCCAACCATGGCCTTACCAAAATAATGGGATACCCTCCTAATGAACCTTTAGGGTAAAGGATCATGAAATATGTTGGATATTCCCAAGAGTCTAGTATATAAACAAGGTCTTCCACTACACCATCAGGTTTGAAAGTGGAACTATCAACAAGCTGTAGGACAGTAGGAGTAGGCCTCAAGTTTGTAACATTCAATTGCTACAGGATATCCCTAGTCATCACATTAATAGTTGTTGCCAAGTCTATTAAAGCATTCTTCACCTAGATCCCATTTATGATGAATTCAACTACAAGACTACCTGGGTCAGTGTATTCAAGAACAATCACTTTCCTAAGCATGATATCTGCTAGTTGTTCCACCACATGAATGGTAGTGGGGTCCTTCTTTTTCCTCCCAAGCTTTTTAAGGCACGCTTCCTTGATTTCCTTGTTGTATATAGGAACATATTTTATGGCCTGGAACAAAGGTATCTTGACACATAAGTGTTTCAACCAATCCAAAATATCAAATGTTGTTTCTTCTTTTTGCTTAAGAACTTCTAACCTTTGAGGAAATGACGGTTCTGGATTAGACTGCAAAACTAGTTTAGGATTGGTAGGCACACTTGGTTGAGCCGATGTTTTAGATGGATTTTGGGGCTCCTCATCTTCCACATGAAGCTCAGTTATGATAGGAGTGGAAGGAGATGTCAAATCGGTTCCTAAACGCAGGTGGATATTACTCACACTCATAACATATGTAGGAAATTGATTAGGATATGTAGAATAGACTGGTTGTTGTTGTGGTTTGTTATTTGGGTTAGGTGTGGGTTGAGCTGGTAATTAAGTAGGTCTATGTGTGCTAGTGTTTGAATTAGGGGGAATTATGGTAGGCTACTGAGGCTATGGAGGTGGTTGCATGTAACCAGTTTCCTAGTTTGGCCATTGTTTTCCTCCCCTCCATTGGGATGTTTGTTGCTAGTTTCCTTGAGCTTGTTGCCAATTCCTCTAGTTTTGCTACCATTGGGTAGTAGTGTTTTGGTAATTGGCCAAGTATTTGGAGGGTTATTCCAAGGCTGAGGTGGATAACCTACAAAGTTTGATGGATATGGGGGTTTCCATTGATTACCAAATGCATATGAATTCATGTAAGGTCCACTAAAAGATAATGGGTCTGGTGGCATACCTTGTCTTGGAGCCCATGGAATTCTTTGTGCAATATAGAAGACTTGATCATCATCACCCTCAATTGGCTTGAACTCAAGTGGAATATGCTTGTTGTAAATGTTGGCTATGATTTTACATCTGTAGTCCTTCTTTTCCCTACAATGATGACAATATTCTACCAACATTGCCTCAACCTCATGTTTCTTCTTTGCTTGAAGAGTATCAAGTCAAGTGGCCATATTGTTGATAATATCTTGCTTGAAATTTGACAACAAATGAGTAATCTCCATCCTTGAGACTCCATTGGTAGAGGATCTGCCCATAGAAGATTGGTATCCTCTTCCCTTCTTGAGAGTTTCCTTGGAGTAGTTTTGACATATCTTCTTAATATCATTCCAAGGAACTTGGGTGATAGTTCCCCCTATCAAGTCAAGAGAATCAATATAATTTTTATTGATTCCTCTAAGGAAGAGAAAATTTTGAGACTCTTCATTGAGTGCATGATGTGGGTACTTTTGCAATCAAAAGATGAATCTTGACACAGTCCTCTAAACTCTCATCCTCCTTCTACTACATCCTGAATATATCACTCATATCATTGCCTCTACAATACTCCTTATAATTTTCAAGGAGCATTACTTCATATCAGCCCAAGTATCTACTCTATTCCTACCTAAGCTCATGAACCATCTTAATGCAACATCCTTCAATGTAGTAGGAAACAAATTAAGCCTATGAGCATCAGTAGTGTAGTCATAGCTTCTACAGAGGATATCAAATTCAAACAAGAAGATGTTTGGATCCTTTGTTACCAACCCATAAAACTTAGGAAGAATTGAAGTAGGAATATTCTTGAGGTTGTCAATTTCATTTTGGTCAGTGATAGGGAATGGAAAATTTGGACGGTTAGCTCTATTTTAGTCACCCATTTGTGCTTGTGGAATTATCAAAGGGATTATCAATTTGGTCCTGGTTAGCTTACTCTTTGAAGGAAGTTTCAAAGCTAGTCAAATTGGAATATGCATCAACAAAAGGGTTTGCTTCTTCTTCTTCTTTTTGTCTTGGAAAATTATGAAACTCAACAAGTTGGTTATTGGGGTTAGGGTTATTAGGAAGAAATCTCCCAAAAGCATCTCTTCTCCTACCGTTATGAATGTAGTATTACTCAGTATCCACCAACTCACATAAAGAATTTGGTGAAAGAATGGTGGGTCATTAATTATTCTAATGAAGGGTATGGTTAAAAACAAGCTTTAGATACCAAAAACAAGAAAGAAACTGAAAATGACTAAATATCTTCCTAGTTTGACACCATCCCTGACAACCACGCCAAAAATGTTGGCCTCCTCTAATGATTTAACAAATAAGCCCTTAAAGCTGTAATTCGGAGATTGGTCATCTGTACTGAATAACTATCTTACTCATCATGAAGGTTCATTTAATTGCCAACCCAAGGACGTAAAATTGAAATGGGTCAACACTGTATGTGCACTAGGAATCTATAGTAGCCATATTCATTCTACAACTAGAAAATACATGATGTTGAAAGTAAATTGCTTGAAAGGAAGTAAAAAATCACTAAACATAAACCAACAACTCAACTTAACTAAAATGCATGACAAAAATGGAAATCTTAGAAAATGGACAGGAAACTACTATGTCTGCTTTGGCTACAGGAACAATCACATAATGGAATTCTAGTGGTTGTAGGAATAGTCGATTGCTAAAACTATAACTATTTGTTGAATAGAAAATTAATGGCTAAGCTAAAAGGATGGACAACTCACCAAGTGGCCCCCCTTGGGTGAGTATCCCTTAATACTAACTTAGATGCGACAGACTTATAACTTCATTTTATTCATTGAAAGCATGATTACAAGAGAGTAGCAACATAACTGTATTACTTGAAAACTAGGAATGTAAGTACAACATCAGATCATTCAACCTTCTAAGAAGGAGCATCTGAGTATTATTTATAGAAGGAAAAGCTACTAACTCACTATCTAACAAGGCGGTCAACTCCAACAAATTAGGAGGAAGCCACTTTATGGAAAGCATGAAAAGAGGAAAGGAGGTTATGCATGCTTATAATTTGATCAAGCAAACCTTGCCTTAATGAAGATCTAGCATAAAAACACCTCCTATATTTGCTCAAATAATAGATGTGACCATTTATAAGGAAGTTACATTCTTTAATTCGAATTAGGAATTTCCCTCCATTGACCTTTTAATGATCACCTTTTTGACTTCCATGGCAACTGACCAACTAGTAGAAGCTTCCTCGACTTTGCAGGCTCTATTTATATCAACATCTTTAATGTGAACCTGCATAAAAACATTAGCACACACAAACAATTGCATATCCATAACTACCTTAAAGTAACATCCATTCATCCACATGCAAAATTAACATAGATAATTCACATAACATGTTAATGTCATTCAAAGTCACAAGGATAAACTTATACCCAAGGTCTATGGTTTAAGGAAATAACATGGAAAATTTCATCAACCAAGTGCCAAATTCTATGGTAACAACAACAAATAGATAATAAAACCTATCAAAATTGAGCCATAAATTGGACTCATCACACACTACACCACCACCCGATCAGGGACAAAAACTTCCTAGAGAATAAAAAATGGAAATCTATGCCTACAACCAGACAGAAAAGAACTATACTTCTAAAATATAAAACCAAATAGCCCAGAGATCGATAGAAACCTACACCAAATTGAACTTGACATGTCCTAGAGGCAGCACACCAAACCCAGCTTGAATAAGTCACTTCCTTGTGATTCTTGGCAACACGCAGAGGGCCATTAACCCAATAATCCTTTGCACGAAAGGAGAACCTCGGTCCACCCAAACTTGATTTTGCACGTGCCATCTCCACCTCCTTCAGGCGTGTCTTGAGGGCATCCCAACCTAAAGCTGCCTCCACTCTTCTCACATCACGATCCATTCCTCATGGTCAATGAATAAAGGGTGCATACATTGCAGGAGTCGAGCCAACCACTTCCTTGGCGTCGCCTTGTAGGAACCCCAGCCCCTCAGTTGATTTAAGCAACACATAATTCAAACCATACAACCACACAAATTTTATGCATCCCTACAATACACCTCCCACCTCCTCTTTTTTCCCAACCTCCAATCCCCAAGCAGCAACCATGGACACAATTTCCACATTTTTCCTATAACTATGGTTTGTTGACAAAAACTCCTCCCCCATAATAACTTCCATAATCTGTAGCAACACAGTGTCACTAAATTTCAAAACTGACTTAAAATGATTTTCTATAATCTTTCCCCTAAAGGCTAGTTGTTGGCGCGTGGTGATGAGATAGAAGGAGGCCTCCATATGGCACCACCACACAAACATAAACCAAAGCCACCATTTTTAAATGATATCTCATCAAACACCAATAGAGCAAATAAAACTCGACCCCCATCACATCACAATAAGGCCTCATCAAGTCATAAATGCCTAGACTCATTTGGTTGCGCAATTTGTACTAACACATCCCACGAAAAATCTCTCAAATCTTCAAAAAACCCAACATTCGCATCATTTAAAGTGATTTCCCACTTTGATAGCATGTCTGTCGTATGATTCTCTTCTTTGCCTATGTGTTTGATGACATAGGCCTCAAACGTAGAAAGGATTTGAGTACTAACGACTACCAAATTTTGAAGGTGCCAAGCATTAATTTTACCTTGCCTAATAGCATTAATGATAATTTGAGAATTGCCTTCTAAGCAAATTTTAGATATACCAAGTTTTTTCCCATACTTCAAAGTTTCTAAAGCTGCTTTGGCCTCTACCACATTATTCATGCCATTCTCCAATTTCAAAGCATTGAAAGCCACCAGATTCCCCACCCAATCCGAAACTGCAATACCCACACCCGACAGACCCAAGTTCCCTTTTGAGGCCCCATCAAAATTCACCTTATACCACCCTTCACTGAGATTTGTCTCCCTCACAACCCTAGCATTCGCCAAGAATGAATCAACTTGTTGAGGCCCATTAACAAGAAATTCATTATGATACTTTATACCTATAAAAACACACCCATTTAGATTCCCAAATCTATAGAAAGGACTCTCATTTGGGATGCTAGATATGATAAATAATCATTATGATTCCTTTATACCTATAAAAACACACCCATTTAGATTCCCAAATCTATAGAAAGGACTCTCATTTGGGATGCTAGTTATGATAAATAATCCATTTCCATGGGATGCCATTAGGAAGATTTTCTTGATTTTTTATAAATTCATGGGGTTAGCCAATAACAATGAATGTATCTCATTTCATTATTTGTCTCTATATCTTCTTATCACAGTGTGCACCCTCTCTTATTATTTAAATTTTTTTATTATCATTTAAATTTTTTATTTATAAATAAATGTTCATTATCTCTCTAATTTTAATTTGGAGGCCTCATATTAAGTGTAGACACTAAAATACACCTCTTAATCATCGTTAATTATCCATTATCATTAATTATCATTATTTTCATTATCATCTATTATTAATCACTATCAATCATATCATTATATCATTAATTATTTATTATAATCATCATTTTTTTTAATAAAAAGGGGTAAAAACTTTATTGAACTCAAGAAATTAACAGTACATAAGGATTAGGGAACCCGTAGGCTCCCACGAAGGAAAACACCAAAACCCCCAACCAAAACAAAAACCACCATCCAAACAAACACCAACATCTTATCCCTCCATATCATCAACAATGGCCCTTTCTAAATCCTGACAATACTTAGGGGATAACTATCCCCATCCCTCAACCTTCTAGTCATCTGCATGCTCCAAAGCCCACTTAGCCAAATAGTCAACAACCCTATTCCATTCTCACAAAAATGTGAGCAAAAGACACCACTTCCAATGTAGAGCACCTCTGTAAAATTTGTCGAACCACCAATACAATCTGCCAATTAACCTCAACCACCTTTTGCTCATGTAACATATTAACAATAATCTGTGAGCTAGATTCACAAATAATCCTATGCCAACCCAAAGCACAAGCATGCTCAATAGCTCAAAGAATTTCCAACCCCTCCATAAAGTTGTTAGAATGTCGCCCTTGATGAATAACTTAACCAAAATTGTCTCTTCCAACTCCACCAATCCTAGCAAGCCCAAGATTACCCCTAGGGGAACCATTTGTATTAATCTTCAAAAAATTTGTCAGAGGCAACCATCTTCCAACCCTTTGAACCTTCTTTTTAGCCCTCCTACCTCTTCTGACACAAGTAGAGACCGAAGTCAACCCCTACAAACCTAGTCTCTTCACAATCTCAACATCACTTTTGTCCAATAGAAAAGCCACTTCAAATTTGGCTTCCACTATCTCTTGGATCATACCAACAACTTTGTGCCAAAACTATTGAACCATCAACCTATCCCTACGAAAAATTCTATGATTCCTTTCCAACCAAATTTTCCAAAGGATGAATGTAGGACCAATGCACCACACAATCTGGAGGAAAGAGATCTGGGAAGGGGGTCTTCCCAGATAGCTCCAGAACTTAACAAAGGAAGAAGCATGAATAGGGATGTTTCTAGACACCTCACCACAAATTCCAGAGCAACATAGAATAAGGAAAACAAAAAGATAAATAAGAAGAATCTTCCTCACTGTTGTCTCACATAACACAAATAGAAGGAACTTGGAATCCCCTCTTTTAAAAATTATCCCAATTCAAACATCTATTCTAAGCCAGAGTCCACACAAAACAGTTACACTTTGGCCATGAAAACTTGTTCCACACATGTTTCCACCAAGGGACCTCCACCCCCCCAAACTTATGAGACAACAACTCCTAATATCCACCAACCACAATGAAATCACCCTTAAGGTTCAAGCTCCAAGCCAGAATATCCTTATCCTTGAGAGAATTGCATTGTCTACTAGCCAAAATATTTTGAAGCTCAACACAATCCTCCTCCAACCCAATAATAGGCCAATTGTAGGGAACCTTCCACCTAGCCACCTCCATCTTCCCACATGGATAAAAGTTCTTGAAATCACTCACCCTTGACCAACCAGCCTCCAAGAAGCGATGACAAAGATTCACCAAATTAGGATACTGACCCAAAATGGGGGAAAAGGCATCCCAAGAATCAAACCAAAAGAGAGCCTCACTCCCCCTATTACATATCCAGAATAATCCCTTCTTGATCAACGTATCCCCTTTCTTAAGCATTCCCCAAATCACAGAACCTTTCCCCACCAGAGGATACCCTGGGAAGTTACTCCTTCAAGACCCCCAAAAGGTACTTGTGAGATAAAATCCTGGCCCATATATGATCCTGCTCCACACACCACCTCCAATAAATCTTAGCATTTAACGCCAACCTAGACCAAGTTGATTGTTACAGTCCAAGACCCCAAAACTTCCTTAGGCTATGCACAATATCCCACTTCACCAAGCTCCACTTGGAAGAGGATAAGCTTACCACCCATAAGAATTGTCTAGCTAGAGAATCCAAATCCTTCACAAACCCAGCTAGAGCCACTTGTAGCATGCACCTATAAATAGGAAGAGCCTGCACCACAAACTTTAGCAACTAAACATGGCCAACAAAGGACAATGATCGGTGGGTCCAATGATTAACCTTCGCATGAAACTTATCTAGAATATTTTGTCACGATTCTCTGGGAAGCCTACCACCAGAGATAGGAATACCAAGATAAGTTAAAGGGAGAGAATCAATCTGAAACCTCAAGATATGAGAAATCCTTTATTTCAAATAAGCTTCGAAGTATTGAAGAAGAAAATGGAAGACTTATCTTCATTAATCCTTTGACCAAAAGCAACAATGTAGGTATCCAAAGCCTTGCACAGATTCCTATCTTTTATGATATTAGCCATACCCATCAAGGTAGTATCATCCAAAAATTGTAAGTGGGATTGAGGAGGTAAACCATTTCCCCACCCCCATCCCTGGATAAAACCCAACTCCACATTACATTTCACCAATCTCCCTAGGCCTTCAACAAGAAGGATAAATAAATACGGAGAGAGAGGATCCCCTTGATGAAGGCCTGTAGAAGCATTGAATAGAGAAGAAATCTCACCATTTATCAGCACTGAGAAAGAAGTGGAAGTAACACAACACATAACCCATTGGACCCATTCCTTAGCAAAACCAAAAGTAATAAGAATTTTTTGTAGGAAGGACCACTTCACTCTATCATAGGCCTTTGCCATATCTAGCTTGATGAACATATCCTTTTCTTTCAAGGATTCCATAGAATGAATGGTTTCAGTAGCAATGACCACCCCATCTAGAATTTTCCAATCCTCCACAAAACCACTTTGTTCCTCAGAGATAAGCCCTCTAATCTATCACTTCATCCTTTTAGCAATCAGGTTGGAAATAATTTTTTACACCACATTACAAAGGGAGATGGGTCAAAATCGACTTAGATGATTCACCCCCTCACATTTAGGAATGAGAGCAAGGAAAGTAGAGTTCAAAGCCCTTAGCATCTGATTATTCCTTTGAGACTCCCAGACCACCTCCAAAAGGTCCAGCTTAATGATATCCCAAAATTATTGATAAAATTCAACCCAAAAGCCATTAGGGCTTGGGGCTTTCCCTTTCTTCATCTGGAAAACAATAGCTTCCTATTCTTCCAATGAGATGTTTCCCAAAAGATGCTCATTCATTTCCCCAATAACCAAAGAAGGGATACAAGATAAAACTTTATTTTCTTCTGCCAAACCATCTTGAGAATCCTCTCTAAATAAAGAAGCAAAGAACTATGAAGCTTCTCTAGACATATCTTGCAAAGAAGATAAATGCTCACCCTTTTCATTCACAAGAACAAGCATAGAATTACAATGTCTCCTGGCCTTCACTGAGTTGAAGAAAAAAGCAATGTTTCTATCTCCCTCTTGTAACCACTCAACTCGAGCCTTTTATTTTTGATAAATTTCCTGGCGTATCTCACACTCTTCCAAAGTTTTCAAAGCCCTAGGTTCCTCCCTGAGTAAATCCTCAAAAAGACCAAACTCTCTTATCTCCTGAGTGATGACATCCAAATTAGCTTGAGCAAGAACCTTAGCATGAAAAATATTAACAAAGCATTGCCTATTCCACCTTTTGAGTTGATATTTCACATATTGCAACAATTTAGAAAAAGAATACATAGCAGTGCCACAAGTAGGTCTTCCCCTTTGCCACCATTCAACCACATACTCCTACAAAGATGAATCTCTTAACGACATAAGTTGGAAATTGAAAGAGGGGGACCAAGCAACATGAGCCAAAGTAGCAAATAACTTAATAGGTTAATGATATGAGCCCTTCCAATCCAAAATATCAAAGGAAGTAGACCACAATCCTCCAACCCAAAAACAAGAAACCAAGAAACAGTCAATTCTCTCAGTAATATATTTTACTCCCAATCTCCTATTATTCCAAGTAAACTGACCATTTTGGGGCTTAATGTCAACTAGATTCAATGCAAATATGCTATCTCGAAGAAGAAAAGTAGAGGGATCCAATCTCGCAATACCACCCTTCTTCTCATCCAACTTAGTAATGGCATTGAAATCACTCACAATAATCCAAAGGAAAAGAGGAGCAAGGCTCTGAATGAAACTAATATGAGACCACAATATCAACTTACTAGGAAAATTAGTAGGTGCATAGATGTTTGAAAGAAGAATATTTTCTCCCAACTCTAGATTTAAAGCAACCACAAAGATGGAAGACTTGGAGGAAACCCACCAAAGAGGATGAATCTTCAATGAGTCCCACAGGAAAGCCACACCCCCAACATTCCCATGAGCCCTAATACACTAGCAATCACCTCGCCCCAACAACTTAGGAAAAAAAACCAATCATACCTTGAATGGTTAACTTTATTTCTTCTAGAAAAAGAACATTAGGAGAATGAGTTCTCACCAAATCACAAAAAACTTTTTTGTTGAGGGCCACTATTCAAATCCCTTACATTCCAAGAGAGGAAGATCATTTTGGAGGGTTATAAAAATGGAAATCTAGGGTCTTAACATATCTAGACTCCACCAAAGTCTCCCCAATCAATTTTATTTTTTCTAAATCTTTCTTTCTCCCAACTTTAGAGGACTTCTTAGCAACCCCTTTCTTTAGGTATTTTTGAAGAATTCCCAACAAAGGACATGCCTTGCTGCTTGTTACCGAATCAGATCTCACTTTCACCAATGGAGTAGAAATCTCTCCCTCCCCCATCTTTGTATCCACAAGAGTCTTAGACCTCCCATGAACCACCGAACTTTAATCTGTTTCTATTTGCAAAGCCCTCGTCTCCTGAGAAGGCTAGTTGTACAATGGAATAATTCCTTCCTAAACCCCTTCTAAAACATCCTAATCCAAAAAAATCATTCCCGGATTGACCTCCTGCTGACTAAGATCATCCAGAACCTCAAATATATTAAAGGTATCTCCTTCCTAACGCTCCTTCAAATTCCTCTTTTTCCCCCTGTTCCTGTTACATGCCTTAATAAGAATAAAACCCTCTACACCAATAGCCTCACCAGGAATGGGGTCCTTGCCTTTGTCCACCTTAAGAGGATTGTGAGGAGGCTGAGAAGGATGAGACTCAAAATATTTAGACTTTGGGAATCTTCTCTGCAAATGGCCATATTCATGACATATATGACATCGAAAGGGAAATGTCTCATAGTCTAGTTGCTGCACCCAAGAATATGAGCTTGCATGAATTTCCAAAGAATTTGGAAGAGGGTTATTTAAATCCATTTCAACACAAATGTGAGCAAAATTCATTACCTTTCTATCCAAAGTTTGCTGAGAAGGACCCACTAGTTTCCCAAGCAGCAAAGCAATCCGATGAAATATGTCATTGCGCCAACATTTAATTAGAAATCTAGGAAGATGAACCCACACTGGGACTTGATTCAAAATTTCCTCTGAAGGATTGAAACCCGCATGCGAGGGTTTAATAAATAAACCAATCTGGTTGTGGAAGTACGACCCACCTTTAAACACTCTTTTGTGATCTGCCATACAACTAAAAGTCACCATGAAGTAATTGTTTGCTAATAAAATTATTTCCATCTCTCCCTCCAGGGACTAGGTACAATGAGCCCATGACTCCAAGGATTGGAGTGAAACCCTCATCCCCAAAAATTTACAAAGCAAAGCATGTTTTGAGAAATACTCAATATCCTCTGCAATCGATTTAGGCTGAATTACTAGCATCGACCTATCTTTGCTTCGTTCTAGTCACCCATTTATTTTTAGGATATGAGGACCTCCAAATAGAGAAAATCCTCCATTCCCTGATGCCTTAGAGAACAAGTTGTTATCAAAAACCTTCATTGAAGGAGGAGAGTTCGTTCCAATAGCAACTCAAAAATTTAGAGCAAAATTAACCCCTGAAACTTCCCATCGATCCATCACTGAAGAGGAGACAAGACAAAATCCTCACAGAAGAAGGCTCTGAATGAAGCACCGAACAACAAAAGAAGAAAGCAAACCCAAGAGAAAAGAAGCCCCCGCCAACCAGAACAAAGTAGCCAAATGAAGAACAGAGAGTTGAGAATACAAATGTGGACCCAAGAAAAAATAATGCATTCCCCTTAGCCATCAACACCCCTCCCCATTGAGCATCACCCACTACCAATGATTTGCACCCAAACACCCACATGCAACAACAAGAAGGGCCCATGCAAGACGGGCCCTACAGGCTGCAGATTGAACTGACTCCCATCCGCAACGTCATCCTCCAAATATTATATTTTTAAATATTTATTTATTATTATCATCATTATCATTATTTGTTATTATAATTTAATTGAATAATAATTTATTATTATATAATTAATATGAGCTAGTTATTCATTTAAATAAGTTAAAAATCCATAATTATCTTCTCACAAGTTAACTCATTCTTCAAATTACTAACTTCCTTATCAATTTTTCTATTTAATAAATCAATACATTTATTATTATCCTCTCATGAGTCTGGAATATAAATTTCCCTCACTAATTTTAGTTCACTTGTCAATCTTTCCCAATTAACTTGATAATAAATGGAGTTAACTCTTAATCCTTGATCAAATATCTATTGTTCATCCAATATTTTGGAGTCTATAAATCATCCTCACAGTCACCATTTTACAACCATGAATATGTTATGCAAAATCAATCTGTCAGTTTTATTATTCAAAAATCCTTCATGTTATGTTGCAAAATTTAACATCCACATATTGACAAAGTCTTGGGAAAATCCTTTATGTGCTTAATTTGAGGTTTACAATTAAGTATTAAATCAAAATTTAATCTATGCTTTAATTATTATTTTATGTTTCAATTTCTAATTGTGTACATTAAGATTTAAGGAAATCTCAAGATAAAATATAGCCATTATTTATTATCTCTCTAATTTCACTAAGAGGCATTCTTATAGTGGCATCACAAACTAGGTGTAAACAAAAACACTTGTTGCAAAAATTGACAAGTACATTGTTAACAATAAAATTGGGGAAACACAGACCAAAGTTTTGAGCCCCACACACTATCTATGTGTTGTAGTTTATACCCGTCTCAATTATATAAAGGGACTAATGGGTTGATCTAGAGAAAAGATTGAGTAAATAACTATCTATATCAAGATGTCAGAAAACATAATATAGATAATATTTTCATATCATTATATTATTTATATTAATGGAGTACATGCATATCTCCTTTTACATCATATGTATTTCCCTATACTTTGTATATCCCCTCTCTTCTTAAATATATTATCTCATGCATATACTCTTTTACATACAATCTCATCCATATATTCTTAGCCTATTAGTCATATATTTTTTGATACATATATATATATATATATATATATATATATATTGGATGGGACGTGGCTCATGTATCCTATCTCTACCCTAGAAGGTATCTCTTGCATCTTATGGTCTATGATCTCTTTACAACAAGATGCGGTAGGATTTACTTGGCAATGTTTGAACTATTGCTCTTTCCTGCCAACATCATCCCCCCTTTTTAAAAATTTGACTTGTCCTCAAGCCATCTCTACTCTGTGAGGAGACTGTCCTTGTATATCTCCTTGATCTTGGAAAAAGTGTGGTCTCACTGTATTTTGGCCAATTGTAGTTGCTAGGTTTGGACTTGGATCTGTAGTAGCAGTTGCTCTAAAGTGTTTGGGGAATTTGGATCTTTTGTGCCAGTTTTTGTGCTTCCTCGAGGACACCCATGATGTGTGTTAATATTAGGATTTCTACCTTCCTTAGCTAGTGGAATCTATTCTTTCTTTTATCCCTTCGATCTTGTAACTATTGAAATTGGCCATGTAATTTTTTATCTGCACCTAGGATTGGCTATATGTATCTTGCAGGGCATTATATACTATTGCTCTTTGAAGTATCTAAACTTCTAACTTATCCATTTGAGCCTTAATTAGGGTTGTCACCATTTTCAATTGCAGACAAGACTAGTATAGAGAATTGAGATCCCCTTCAATATTCTTCAATGTGTTGATGTGGGACTCTAGGAAAGAGTGTATGATAGCACATTTATTTCTTTCCTTTTCAGTTTTATCTTCTGGTGCTCTGCCTAAATTTGTTGCCTCATTGTCTTCTTCTATAGTTGGGTATCCTTAATCACCCCATCTATCAAAAAAAATAGTTGTACAACCAAGGGTTGGATGAGTCCCCTTAGATTTGTAAGAACTTTCTTTGGATATCCTTCATCATCTCTTCTAATTGATCAGAGCTCTCCACATGATGTTTCAATATCTCATCTCTTGTTGTTTGTTACAAGATGTCTTCTAGTTGGAATTTATTTAGGGTGAGATGCTCCCAATATTAACCTATGATCCCATCAGTGGAAGTTGAAGCAACTACAAAGATGCCACTGGTTGTAGTTACTTTTGTTTCACCACAAATTCCTTAATGGACTACATAGAGGAAGTTGTGGAGGAGGAAGGAGTTTCAAACTACTAAGGATGGGAAGACTGTTCTTGTTTTGAAGAAATTACTTTATATTTTGCTTCTTCCTTGTGCAACTATTGGCACACTTTCTCTATGTCTTCCTTGATCTTTTCTTGGACTGTTTAAGTAATCTTTGATTTTTCTATCATCAAATTATCTAACCTCTTCTTAGACCATAGCTCTTTGGTTTGTATCTTTGTTATCCTCTGCTTTTGTGGAGGTGTAATTACAAGGGCTAGTTCCCTAATGGTCAAGTATTTTAGCCTATCCTATTATTTAGTTTCTTTCTCCATTCTCTTCTTGAATGTGGTGGTCAAGGATTTTGAAAAGTGATCAATCAAGTCCTCCAACATTATGTTGGATGCTACCACATACCTCATTAGGGCCCTTTTTGTGACTAGATTATTTGGAACTACCATGTTAGGATATTTTTGAAGTGTCATATCTAAGACTTATTTTTTAAATAATCCACTATATAGTTGGTATTCATCTACCAGTGGCGATACTTCCTTAATGGATGCCTTCTCTAGAGTGACTTTTTCTTCTTCTTCTATATCCATTATCAATTTGGAGACTTCTCTTTATAATTTTTCCTTCCTTCATTTTGGTTTCTTCTTCGCACTCATCTATAGGAAGGCCTTTGTTGCTTCTTCTAATTGTTTTGTCTGAGGAGGTATGGTAATGAGTCTCCTCTTCTATGGTCTACTGCTTTTGCTTTGTATGGGTTTTGAAAGAGTGCCCATATGGAGCCTTCTAGATCTCCAAGAAGTCGATTTGCTTTGTTCCTCTATCTCTCCGCTTGGTAACCCTCACATTTCATGTAATTTTTCTTGGTTCTTGTTTAAGTGCTCTTTAGACTTCTCTTTTGCTAAATTGTCCACATAATCCTAGTAGGTGGTGAATTTTTCAACTCGTGGGTCCTTGGGGAGGCATAAAATTGGATGTTTGCATCTGTCACTTCGTGGGAAAGATGTAGTATCCATGACATCTTAGGTTCAATGGATTTCATGAAGATGCATTCTTTTTTGATGAGGAAGATAATGTCCTTGATATATTTGTGGATACCTCATAAAATACATGATCTCTCACCTATAGCTTCTATTGAGGGGATTTGAAGAAACCCCATTAGGTTTTCGTGTAAGACGTTGCATCCTGAAAGTGTTTGGAATGGTATTAGATTTGGGCTACAATCAGCTCGGTGGTATCCTATTTTTTTCTTGTAAATGTTGATAGTTCTTGTATGAAGTAGAAGGTGAGGCATATTAGTAAAGTATCATACCTAAATTGATAATGGGATTGCTTTGTGCATTGTATGTTATCTAGGAGCTCCTATCGCATGACCTTACATAGGTTGATGTCTTTCCCTTTTGTTACCATTTGATAAGTTGTATGAATGGCGGTGGCAGTAATTGAGTCCTACCTGTTTGTATAGTATACCTTTTAGGTGATGCCTATGGTGGAATACTTGACTTCCAAATTGGTTATCTTTGTGACATCAAGGCTTCCCCCATCATAGGTTGCTCTAATTAACTTTGTAACCTTCACATTTTTATAGCTTTCTTCAATGGTACTTCTCCTTGTGCCCATAGGATTGTTCCAACCTATCTTTTGTGATTTTGTAGGGTCAATCCAGGTAAAGTTATTCATCATGGAACTAACTCAATATGATCTGAACCCATTCTTCTTGCACAATGAAGTTTGGAAACTCCCTCAAAATATCTATTCATTTCCCTGAGATATATTTGTATTAGGGTAGATAGTGTTGTGTGTTTGGTTGTATTATGGTGTGCCTTGGGACTTCAAACTTAGTGTGATCTATCTCCATCAAGGGTGCATGTATGTACTTTTGAATATATTCTATGTAAATGGTGTTCATGGGTACCTTTAAAAATGATCTTGTTGGGTCAATTTCCATTGCCTTGTATGGAAATATATTTTACTTAGGCCTAGGATTCTAGGAAATGTCAATGAGGGTGGGCATGACCATTTTTGGAAGATAAGATTTGTAGTAGAATGATAGTTTTCTTAAGGGTTTTCTTGGGAGCATTCTAAATGCACGAGAGTTGAAAGAGTATAATAAGTAGTGAGTGAAAATGAATGAGTGATATGATGTATTTATAGATTTCTTCAAGGTAAGTGTATTAAATGGTGTAGTCATTTTCTCATCTTCTTACATCTTTTTGCTTGTTATTTTCCTATGACTTTTTTTTCCTGACAAGTTATTTCCTACCTTTTCTATATGAACTACTATAGTGAATTTTGTTTTAACTTATGATTTGACTTAGGTTAGTCTAATTATATAATATTATTTTTTGATCCCCTATTTTATATTGTTAGGGTTAGGCCAAGGAAATTGACGTTCAAACTCAAACCTATGTAATGCTTGCCTATAGTTCAACTTGAATGTTAAGTTTGTAATTGTATTATAATAATTGGTCCTTTTGTGTATTATTGATTTTCCATTTCCATGTTTGTATCTTAGGTAGATTATTGTTTTATGATGGTTATTCATTTCTGGTGTGGTGAGTATATTGAATTTTCAAGTTGGTATAGAATTTTGGTTAGTGCTTTTTTGTTGGTTTTTACATTTTCAGTATCCTTTTTGTGTTTGTGGCAGTTTGCAGAGGGCTCATGGGCCTATTGTGTATCATAAATTATTTTCAAAACCCATATACCTTTCAAGAAGTTAATTCATGTTCTCCTTGCATCCATACATCTAGAACATCTTCACTATCAATATTGCCATTGTCACTATCAAGTTCAATTTCTCTAGAACTTTCAAGGTCTTCTTCTTCTTTTGCGATAGGTAGTCTTGAGATAGAATAGAGAATTTGTGGATCTTCCTCTTCTCTTTCTTCATTTTATTCTACATATGTTCTATCTTCTCTTTCTCCTAGTGGGATATGTATTATCTTAATGTCATCCGTTGAAGATATATTTTACTTTCTTGTGTCTACTATCCCATTAGAATTGAAAAACCTCCTCAATCATACTAATTTTCTAAAAGTGTTAAAGGGTTCCTTCATCTCAACAACCAAAAAATCTACAATTTCTTGAGTCCTTTGATATTTACTTCCACATTCTTTCATGTTCCTAAAGTTTCCATACTATCTAGCCATCTACCAAACTGATGTTCATTGGTGTTCTGACTAACTTGGGTTTGCCCAACCTCTCCCAAGTGGTTACCAGAATAGTATTCAGGTTCACACCCAAATCTACCATGGTATGTTTGACTTTGTTTTTGATAAAATAAGTAGCATTTATACGGTGCTATACCCAAACACAAAAGGCCCCAAAGACAAAGAATTTAAATAAAAAAGGAAAATAGGGTCACAAGTGTAAAGTAGCACCCCTATTTTTTTTTAAATGCCCTACTTGTTGGTTTGTTTGTTTTGTGATATTTTTGTAATTGTTTTGAATGCAATGCAAGAGTATTGAACATGAAATGGAGATAAAAATGAACAAGAAAATCTTGAAACTAAAACCATTCAATAGAGATTGAAACCAACATCACTTAAATTCCTTTTATGTTCAACATCAGATTATTACAATGATAAATCAAACTAGAAAGAACCTGTTAAAACAACAATATGAGTACTTGATAGTGTGAATAACACCTCTAGCAATGGTTTGCAAACCTCTTGATTTTCCAACACCTAAGCCACTTATTTCCAGTGTTCAAAGCTCTTCTCTTAACTCCACATGTATTGGCTTGAACAAGGAGATATTTACAACAAGAGGTAACCTCCTTCAAAATTTTGACACACCTTTAAAAATAAAAGCCTCCACTAAAAATTTCATTCTTATACTCTCTATAATCAACTTAGGATAGGCTTCAATATGAGACAATACTTAGAACAAGAAATTCAATTGATATTGAGCTATGAGCAAAAACACAGATTCAGGTCCATTTTTGTAATCACCCAGAAACTAAATAAAATCACTCCAAAACCATAATAACCACACCCAAAACTGAGAGCAATAGAAAGCACACCAAAACACCTAAAAATATTGGAAAATATTCATTATTTCTTTACCCAAAATCAAACCCATGAAGCTCTTGTGAATCTCAGCTGATAAATAACACCAGTATCTGATTAGGGTGGATATTTCACCACCGAAACTAGCCAATACGATGGAGGGATTTCATCCTCACAATGCAGCCCAAGCAACCTGAAGAAAATATGACAGCATTCCGGTAATTCCAAGCATGAATGAATAAAATGAGAGCCAACTTCAAAATATTAAGCATTAGGGTGAATGGACTCCAAACTCCTCTTAATTTCTCTCTAAAATCCAACATCATCTCCATAAAGAAATATTTTAACATTTTAAAATGTCTTTTTTTCACCTGTTATGGCATCCAACTTTAGGAGGCAATAAAATATTCAATAATCTTTTTAAAACAACTTAAAGTTGTTTCATTAGGCACAAGGTACCCCTCAATGACCACTTTTCCCTTTAATATAAGTTTATAATTTAACCTTATAATTTAACTTTATAAAATCACTTAAGTGGTTGAACAAGCAAATATTAAACTACAACCTTAGACTCTCCAACTAAAAACTAGATAATAATGTTGCTGCAAGTACACTGGCCTGGGACCAACTCCCCCAAAGGTGGCTTACTATAAATAGCACTGCTATAAATAGTAAGTGTATGCCAAACACTCCAAACTATGCAAAATTGAGGATCAAAGAGGAAACTAGGATCAACTAAAGATAGAAATATCAAGACCAACCACTGCTATAAATAGAAACCCCTCTAGAAAAACCCAACATTGAGCATTAATGTTGGAAATTGAATCCCCTAACCACATCAACTAGCCTACGAGAACTCTAGAATAGGCTAATTGAAATACTATGTTGCTCAAGAGCGAGAAGGGGACATTACAACAAGCCATAAACAAACCAGTGACAACAAGCTTACAACAAAGTCACAATAGAGTAAATTCATAAATTTGAACTAACAACAAGAAAAATACCCTACTTGGGAATATTTTCCCAATCCTTTATGAGGAACTTAAAGACATTTTGCTTTTGTTGGCTAGAACTAGGATTAGTTGTCTTCTTGTGCTTTTTTATCTCCTCTTGTAGGAAAAAACCAAGAGTTACAACAAAGTGATGCATGAATTTTATGGTGAAACAGAATATTCCATTAAGTTTCCTCTCCAAATTTTTAACCCTAGTCGATAAATCCATGAAGTCTTGGGAAGCATTCTTGCAACTGGGGCATTTATCATCATTTTTTTCTTTAGTGGGGGTGTATTCCTTCAATTCTTGAAGCAATGCATTGAATTGAAGAAATAGGCCTGGACCATCAACATCCTCCTCAACTTTCTCCACATCATTGTCGTTGTTGCTATCATCTTCCTCCTTAACCTGTTTAGAAGATCATCAGTGGAAATCTAATCCACAATTATGTTAAGGGCCTATTTTCCAGCCAACCTATGGGATCTTTACAAACTAGGGTTAATGCAGTCAGCATCAGTAGTTTGGTTGGGTTCTCTTTTACTCTCTTGTCTGTTCATGTTTTTAGTGTTATCTTCAATCTCATTGTCAAAAATGACTTCTTTAACATAAAATTTTACAATAGTTTTATTTTCTTTTTGTTGAGTGACTCTTTCACAAATGTATTAGGTCTTTTTCCAAGATTTTCTTTGGAGGTGTGTGTTTAAGCTCACACAACCCAACAACTTTTTTTGGCTCAAGGATTTCTAAGTTTTAGAAGGTTTGGATTGCTTAATTGGGGGATTTGAATTTAGACCAAGAGTAGCATGTTTAGCAGGTAGAGTCAAATTTCCTTTTGGAGGAGGTTTGACAGCTTCCTCATTACAAAGCTTGACTAAGTGCTATATACTTTCAATTTATTTGATGAAATTATCAAAACAAAAAATGTAGACATAGAATAAGCAACTAGAACACTAATTTTTGTAACATAAGGATATAATCATCTACCATTCCAAATGAATTGTGACCAAAGAAATTATTTATAAGCTACAATGCATATGATTTTAGGGCTCTGCCCTGTTCTAGTGTTTCTTGTCTCTCTTTTTGGTACTTGCTACCCTAACATGGCTTGGATAGGCCTCATCCCTTTGTGGTTGGTAATGGGTTTCTTGTTGGTAGGGATTCCCATAGTTTTTTGTTTACCCCTTGTGGTGAATGGTGCTTTGTCTGAGGAAGGAGTTGATGGTTATATGGTGTTTTGGGCTCTTTATGGTGTTGGTTGGGAGGTTTTTGTTGTCATTCCTATTATTTCTTCTGTCTGGATGCCTTGGGAGGAGGTTTTTTCCTGTTCTACTGGAGTTCTTGCTTGCTACCTTTTTCTACAATTGTTGTATTCAATTGAGGTGAATATTGCTCATATTAAGGTGGAGCCCTCTCCTATTGAGGTTGAGCTGAAGGTTGTAGGAATGGTGGGAAGTGATTATCTCCTTTGATGCTTCCTTTTGAGGTGGAGTGTGCTTGCTCCGGAGGGAGGTTTCTTTGGTAGTTTTGGCACCCACTTCTTCCTCTCCTATAGAGGGGAGCCCCATCCTTTGAGGTGGTTTTGGGGTTGCTGTTTGATTGGTTGACACAATTTGAAGAACGTTTCTCTACAACTTGTTGTGATATGGGTTGGTACATTTTGAAAAGAAAAAGGTCTACTGTAGTCCAGCTGTTGTAGGGGGTTTGTGTCCTAAGGTTGTTTTAGACAGTCTTAAGGGCTTGTGTTATGGGTTGTTTCTTGGTTCAAGGCCTTTGTTGTTTCTCAGTCCTTGAATTAGGATTGTTGTCTATCCTAAGTGTTTTTTTGCTCCTAGTTTTGGTGATAGGAATGGGTTGTTAGCATAGTAATGAGACTCAGACTCGGCGTGAGTGACTCAGTGACTCGGGACTTAGACTCGGCAAAATGAAAAAAAGTTGAAAAAACCCTAGAAATTTAGAGATTTTTAAGGATTTAAAACTTGTTTCAAGCACCGTTTATTGAATACAACACAAATAAAAGCAAATTTGATTGCATGCACAAGTATACAACGATCACATAAGTATAAAGTACACAAATTGTAGTTGCGCTGTTGAAGGAAATAGCATACTTAGATATATAAAATTAGTCAAATGTATAAAAAACTCATGGAATATGAAATCCATGACATCAAATGTTCCATACAAATATGAAACATAAAAAGTAAAACAATAGTTATAAGTCTATAACTCTATGCCCTATGGCATAGTGGAGCCAACATCCTTCCTATGAAGGCGTCTAAGGGTCTTGGATAATGTTGCAGCTACAGCCATAGTCTCTGCCTATGTCTAACTCTCCATGCCACTCTCACTAACAACAACTATGTCTCCTCGTGCTCTAGCCTCCTCCTCATCCATGGCTACAATATCGGCCTCTCTCTCTGCCTAGTCCACTCAATCAAGGTCCTCATCACTAAAGATTGCATCTGTAGCCTTAGTGATCCACTCAGATTATGGATCAACCTCCTCTAGACTAATCAGGGTTTTGTCGTGGTCAAAAAACTTCCTGTATCTGAGCTGAAGGTTGTAATGAACATATACCAAGTCATTCATCCTCTCCACTGTCAATCTATTGCACTTCTTGGAGTGTATGTGCTCAAACATACTACAATTGCACTCACAACCAAATGAACTGCATGGCTGGCTCAATATACGAATGGCAATATTTTGCAGGATCGGTGTATCAGAACCAAACATATGCCACCATCTATCTAAGATGAGAAAAAGAAACAAAATCAATCTCATTTCAAGTTTCAAGTTCAAGTTCAACATTTAATAATAAATTATAATATAAAAGATGAAAATTATGCCCTTAAATATATTTTTACCTGGTAGTAATGTTGTCCTATTATCTTTGCACATTTGACATGCAAAGAAGTCTCCTTGTGCCTTAGTGAAGGCATCTATCTCCTGCACCATCTGTGTAGTAACAACGGTCAACATCCACTCTATTGTCGTGTAGAGCCCACTAAGAATTTCTCTATCTACACGGAAATCACGACGAAATTGGAAGGCTGGATTTAGGAAACATGCGGTTGCATGGATGGGCCTATGAAGTTGGTTTTTCCATCTCCTATCAATGATATCCAAAATGAGATGATACTTCTCCTCAACTCCACCATAGATTAATCTAATGGCCTCTTTGGCCCTATCCATACCCTCATATATGTAGCCCATTGTGGGCTTCTCCCCATCTACAACTCGTAGGAGAACTAGCAAGGGCTCAATAAACTGCAAAGTGCAAACATGTTTCACAAATAAGTGTGAATGAAAATAAACAAATAAAAGTAAGATATGATTAAAAATTAAAACATAATAAAGAATAAATTTTACCTTCACAATCTCGTCCATTGGTGTCCAAAACCCTTTCTCATCAAAAATGCAATCAGCCACAACAATCCCTGCAGTGCTTGTAGAAAAGGATGAGGAAGACCACTCCTCACTAGTAAACATGTGCCTTAAAGCTGCCTTTGATCGAATCAAGGATTGCATCGTGATAAAATTTGTTGCAAACCTAGTGATGCCAGGATGAGATAACTCCCTCAACCCCGTGTATTGCCTCATAAGGTTAAGCACCCATGTGTGATTGTATACAAATTTGCGTATGTTTTTTGCTGCATCCACACATTTTTTGATCCATGGGAGCTTTCCAAGATCCTCCAACATGAGGTCAATGCAATGGGTGGCACATGGAGTCCAAAATATAGTAGGGTGCCTCTCCATCAATAATCTACCAGCAGCAACATAATTTGCTACATTATCTATCACCACTTGCACTACATTCTCTTCCCCCACATCAGCTATCACCTCCTCTATAGCCTCACATAGGTATGTGGCATTTTTGAATTGGGCAGAAGCATCAATGGACTTCATGAAGATGGTGGCACTTGAAAAAATAAGCAAAACTAATTATTCAATAAATTAAAAAACATAAATCAGCCATATTAAATTATTAATCACTAAATCAAATTCAAATTTCAATGCATTGAGGGAAGTACAATTACCTCCGGAGGAAACTAGGAAATTAAGTAGCGTCTTATTTCTCCTATCGGTCCAACCATCAATCATGATGGTGCAACCAATCATCCTCCACTGCTTACGTTGCTCCTCTAATTGTGCTTTCACATCTACCGCCTTTTGAGTCAAAAGTGGGCCCTTTTAATTCATCTTCACTAGGGGCTTTGAACCCCACCCCACATATGGTTATGGCATCAACCATGTTTTTCCAAAAAGGTGACCTAAAACATGTCATAAATAAATTAATAAGTTACATAAGTATTGTAAAATGAAAAGTTTTAAGTTTTTAACTTTAAATTTGAATTCGATAATGAGATAATCTAGATTCTAAAATTTAAATATAAATATTAAAACAATTAAACAAAAAAGAATTACCTGGCTACATGGAAGGGAATGGTGCAGTAGTACCAAAATTCTGCAATTGTCTTTTTTGCTGCATCATGTGTGTCCTTTTTCCAACCCATTCTCTCAAGCGACAGTTGGGACCCAAGAGTAGTGTGTGGTACAAAATATGAGTCCACCCTAGATTTACAAACTCTAGGGCCAATGCTAATACTGCGACTACCACTAGCAGTAGCAACACCACCAACACTAGGAGTATACATAGGCATAGCTGATGTAGAAACAAAAGCACTAGCACTAGGATAGTATGGAGGCATGGAAGAAGCATCTCAAATAGCACCAAATCCCTGTCCAACTGCAACACTCACCAACTCCTACTTATATTTCTTTTTGCATTTCAAAAGTTTCTAATTGCACTTGCACTTCACGAACAATCTCAGGAGGTGCTTTAGCGCAACCCACTGCATCATGGGTGGGTATGCGTGCAAGATGGTATTTTAATCTATTTATGCCTCCATGATATATTTTTTTGTAGTAGTTACATTTTGCATCTCCTCTTTTCATTTCGGGAAAGATTTCAGCATGTTTCCAAGCAGGGTCTTTTCTGATTGGGGTTTGAGACATTGTGAAAATAATAATATGGTTTGATTTGCAAATGAATGTGGCTACAAAATTAGGGTTTCTAAAATTATTTAAGTTGCAAGTAGGGTTTGTTAAAAAAAAATGCAAACTAAAAAAAATAATGATTTTACAAATTAAAATGAATTATTTGAAAAAAAAACACAAAAAAAATCAATTAAAATCAAACTTACCTCTTAGATTTGGCTTGGAATGCAATGAAAACTCCTCCCAAACACTGGTAATGAGCTCTCAATGCACCTCCTTGTTGGTATGAAGCTCCCAAAATGATATATGACCCTAGATTTGTCTTCAACAACTTGCTGGTTGCCCTCTCTTCTCCTCCTATTTTTCCAAATGAATGAAATGAGGTTGATTTTAGGGCTAAGGAGATAATATAAGTTTTTAAAAAAATATAAAAAACTTTAAGTTATGTTTTTTTTATGCCTTGGCTACACCGACCGCATCTAGGGCTTGGGACTCTCTTAGGTGCAGCGCATCCGGGAAGTCCAGCCTGGACGCGTCTGGACGTGGTCGCGTTTGTGCCAGCTCTCCTAGGATGCAGCTAGGGGTGCACAGAGCGTGACTCGCCGCATCCGAGCGAGTCCTGTAACTATGGTTGTTAGTCTTCTTTGACTTAGGACTATTGTTGTTCTAAGTTTTCTATCTCTCCTAGTTATGTACTAACCAGGTGTTGTTTGTTGTTCTATTGTGGTTCTACGATGTTTTCGTTGTTTCATTGGCAAAGCCTATTACTTTGCTATTTGGAAGTTCCCTTTTAGATTAGCTCTATAAAAGGTTCTTGGTGCTTTCAAAACCTTGCTTACCTTATCAAAAAAATCCACTACCATAATTAATGACTACTAAAAATAACAATTTGCACATGAACATCCTCGATGATTTTAAAGTAACTTAATGTAGAGAAGGAGGATTCACTACTCATGATTTCTCTTCATTCAAAGAGCCTCACGAGGAAAACTTCCCTAAACTACCTCAAGGAACAATGTGAAAGTTCTAAAATTTGAAAGAGTGGGTTATGAAGATTCTTTGGACAAACTGACAAGCTCTCAGCCAAAGGATGTTAGCACAGGATACATACGACAACACAGTGCGATGTCATCCCAGAGGTACACTGGTGTCTCGTACGGACCAGAAAGTGAATTTTTCATAGGAAACAACAAAGTGAATGCTTCTATTCTAATTTCTAAGGACTTCCAAAATACAGGAAAGTAACAGAAAGTGATAGAACTGAAATAAAGTAAAGTAGAAATGATAGAGATAAGAAGAAGAAAGGAAATGATTACAACCATGCAAGTGATGAAACTTCTAGCATGTGAATGTCTTCAAAACTTTCATTTGTAAGATCTGGAGAAAGTGTTGGGAACCCGCTCAAGAGTAGAACCCACACCACCAAGTATGAGTGATAAAAGACAACCCCACTCGAGGAGGATAACCTGTATCACAAAAGAGGTGATAAAAGCAATCCTTGCTCAAGGAGGAGAACCCGTATCATGAAGTAAGTATGCAATAGATAGGGGATATGGAATCCTAGGATGCTTGTAAGAACAAAGTGGGAGCAATAGAGCTGAAGAGCTAAGAGTGTGTTGCAAAGGGTGTTGTGAGAGCTTTGGAGAATGCTGTTGTAGCAAGCAATGGAGTTGTGCGAGCAAGAGAAAGATGGTAGATGAAGTGAAGCTAGAAGTTGGAAGAATGGAGCTAGAAGAAGTTAGAAGCAGGGGAGAGTTGCAAATGAAGTGAAAAGATAGAATTTAAGGAGAAAAGAAGTTTCTCGAGCCATTACAAGGCGTCTCGAGCTGTTACCACTGGAAAAAGGTGAGGACAAGTGGCAAGCATGCTCAGAGACAACTGTTTGAGCATTGAAATGTCACAGGACACTAGTGTAACGTACAGACGTCCATGTGGCATGATAATTTTAGGACACGTCACACTACAAAATGACACGAATAGGAAAAGTTCAAAGTTTGATGCAAAGCTAACACATGAGGGTAGCTGTTGAAAAGGGGTGTTGAGCATCCTAAGAGGGAAAAAGGCTGATGCAAGGGCTAAAATGAGCCTACTCAAGAAGCTAAGGGAGTGGATGCTAAAGCAGGTACAAGAACATATGTGAAATTGCAAGGTGTGCAATTTTATGACTATACACTTAATATTAAAACCAATAGAAATAAAGAATTAAAACCTATAATAGTGATATGTCAAGTACTTAATCTAAAATACCAATTTGTTGTGTCCATCTTATTGACAAAAAAACATAGCCTAGGGTTTGTAAGGACTCACAAAGTAAAAATCTTAGCATGCAACCCAGTAAAATTTGGAAATAAAGATATGTAAAATATCATAAAATCTTGTGATTAACGATGCCTAAATACATATTTAAGCTTCCCTATAATCCATAGGGTTCCACCTTTTGATTATTTGTAGTTTGTGATCATAAATGAAGAGTTTTTGTCAAGTATAATTTAACATTATCTTTTTTTACCAAAAAAGACTAGAAACATGCCAAAACAAACTTAAGAAACTTTCTCTACTATTATTGACATTAAAATATATCATCTTTATCCTCTAAAGTACCTAATGAGATGTTTGAAGGTCTTATTTGAGGTCCACACACCATTCATAACCATAATAATGTAAATACTTTTAGGTGTAGGAACATGACCCACAAGTTTATCTATAAGATTATGTAATGATATAACTTGCACAATAAAGGAATATGTTAGAAAATATATTACAAATACTTGAGAATAATTGAGAATAATTGAAAAGGTGAAAAATGGGGTTTGTTGATGGTAAAAGAGGGTTCATCACAAAAAAAGACCTATTTTCCAACTTTCATTCAAGGAAATGAGATCCAAACAATGAAGTGACTATCAACCAAAAGGTGGGTCAAATCAAGGTATGAATCAACAAATTTCCTATCTATGCAAGGACAAGGGTATGAGCTAAATAGAACTTTGGGGAGAAATATTAAAATCATCAAACAAACTCCAAAATGCAAGCTATGAAATGCATATGAAAAACAGTAATCAAAACTGATAGAAGCAATAATCAAAAGGCAGATTTGGAAAGGGGAAAAGTATGTGTACCTTTCACCAAAAGTCACGTTTTGGAGGTCATTGAGGACTCATTTGTCCTATGGTGAATGGGTCCTGGCTAGGGTTCCTAAAAAATGCTTTTTGGGTTCTCTTTTGTTGTCTCTACACTCCCAGATTCCTGATTTCCACTATTGGACAACCTGAAATAAATTATGTAGAAGAGTTTCCATGATATGACAACTTTTCTTGCAACTTTGACAACTTGGAAAATTTCTTCAATTTTTATTTTCAAAGGATCTTTCACCTAAAATCTACAATCACACATCAGAGAGAGAAAAATGTTCTTTATTAGGTGGATGGGGGTTTGCCTTGGTCAAACCCTATTTTGGTAATTAAACCTTGAAATGAAATAATGAAACATGAAGGAATGATTAATGAAAAACACTATGTTACTACTCACCAAACCTTTGATAAAACCTTGGATTGTAGATTTGCAACTGGCATGAATTAGCTTCAATGGATGTGATCTTGATCATGAAACTTGATTAGTAACAATTCCTTGAACACCTTAATAGGTCTTGAACACTACATCATCACATTAGCTCAAACAACATGCATGATGCAACATGACTTTGACATGATGAAAGGAATCATGATTTTTGTAATAATATTCAATAAATATTCCCTTGAATGCCTTGAAAATGCTCTTGAATTTCTCTAATAATGCTCTCTTGAATATCCTTACCTTGCATGAAATCTTCTAGGTGAAACATAGTGAAATGACCTCTTATTTATACATATATTAAGATTAATTCCCAAAATTAAAATATCACAAGGAAACATTGAATTGTGGATTTAAAATCATTAAAATACTACCAAAAACATATTTTAAAGGGGGGTCCTAGGTCTAAGTCAGAACCCATTCGCCTAGGCCACTTACCTAGGACACACATTGCTCAATGTTAAACATTATGTTATGGAATTTATGAATGTTGGGTTTTATCCCTTAGAAAATGAATTTAATTAGGCTTGGATTTGAATTAAAGGGGCCATTTAAGGAAAATTAACCTCAATTAATTAATAAAGCCCTAGATTAATATGAAAGTGTAAAGGTGCACCTTACAACACCAAAAATAAGACACAATTTTAAGTCTATTTTATTTAAAAGGGCCCTAAACCTAATGTGAATATGTAAAACATATTACAACACTAAATTAAATCATAATTAAGCTCATTTTATTAATAATGTTTCCCAAATTAAGTGTGAAAAGGGATACTTTTTCCTACACTACATTTTGCCCCCACTTTAGTGAGAGTATTACCCCATGTCAAACTCACAATAAAGTAGACATTAAAGATACTTATGTATGCAACAATGAAAAAGATACAAAATCATACAACATCAAAGACTAGGAAGATCAAGCATAAACTGTCTGATTGATGCAAAACACATCTAAGTGTTGGGAGATATTGCATTCAACCCATGATCTTAATCCATTTCCTACATAACCCGTGAGAGATAAACATGCATACAAGTAACCACAATGCATAGATTAAATAGACAAGCCACAAGATAACACAAGATATACCTTGGGAAAGATCTCAAAAGGGAAAAACCCAACCTTCAAAAGCATCCATGCTCCATCATATTATTCAACAATAAAGCAATACAAGAGTTACGATGAATACCTCTGAAGCATCAAGCCCTCCAATGCACTCCCATGTGTCCAAGCATGAATCCACACATCCCATGCCATGCTTCACAAATACACTCCTCAAAAAGACTCAATAATGACAACTAACCCACTCAGCCAATCTAGACCACTACGCATGTGTTTGCTTTTATAGACATAAGCTCACACAAAATACAACTAGTGGTAAGGTAAAATCATGTACCACAAACCTATGTGAATACAAAACATCTAACCCCTTATTTAATATTGGGTACTAAGACATCACTTTATTTAATATTTCCCCAATATTAAATTATTATCACATGTCTCCCACACATTAAATAATAATACAATGTTACAATACAACATCAAGTGGTCCCCAAATAATTTCCTAGTGTGATTAACCAAACCACCAAGGTGCATCACAACTAAATAATTATTTAATTACACTATTATGATAAATAATTTTATGCAATGGTGTACAACACCATATCCCAACATTCTCCCACTTGTTTTATACATTGCATAAGGGATCAATACATGAAATACATCATCATAACCATACATAAAACCACATGAATCTCCAACATGCTCTCGTGCTCCATCAAGATACCTACAATAAGAACAAAGTGAACACCATCTCAAGCAAGAACTCTCATCCTCCAACGTGCCACCTATGGAAGAAAAGGAACATGCCAAGGTGAAGATGCACCAATCCATGAGCACAAGCATCAAATCCAAGTGATAACAAATGCTCTAACCAAGCTGCTATCAACTGAAAAACCCACATGATTGGAAATAGAATCCACAACAAATGCTAATACATCCAACCATCCATACCTCCAAGGTATCAATACATTAGTAACCCATTCCAAGAACATATGCAACCTATAAACTATAATCAAGCTCCTTGTATCAAACCTATCAATGAAGAATGTACATATCCAGGAACTCCCACTACATAGGTAATTTCAAAGCATATCAAGTCTACCAATCAACACTATACATCAAGGTGTGATAAGTAAATGAAATCAAGAAGTACCAAGAACAATAAAAATGATCCACACATACAATCCAAATAGTTGCATAATCTCTCACAACATGTTGCCACCATCCTCCCAAAACCGTGAACATTTCAGAAAGAACTGCGAAGAGAGAAACTTGTAAACCATAATTTCCTTCTACCAAAACCTCAAAAGTGTATTTTTGTGTTAAGTATGATCTCCTAACAACCCCAAATGAAAACCCTCAACAACACCCACAACACTCAATCTCATAGATCAAGTACAACATATGAATCAATGTAATAATGCTAACATGGATGTAAGCCTCTCTAATCAAGAAGATCAAACTCAAGGTAACCATCCCCAATACTGGAAATCAGCCAATAAACCATCTCCTGACAATCCTCATTAATGAATGATATCATAAACTCAAATGCACAAGGAGATAACCATGTTATAACATCCGTCAAATGAATCCTCCAGAACTAACTATCTATAGCTCAAGGTCCATATCTATGAAAGATAAAGCATGCAAACTCATGCTAAACCATCCTCAAATGAGTATCCAAGTCAATAACCATGAATCAACTCATTCCCATCAAAAATCAAACCAAAAAACATAAACACATCTGAAAGATATAATGGGAAAATACCTCTCAAATAATAAATTGCCAAGTAGACCAAGAGTGGGGAATGAGAATGCTCCTCTAGGATAACTAAGTCATCATGACTCACTCCAAGAACAATCTACTTTATCGGTCCATAATGAACTCACGTCCATATCCAGGTGAAAGCTCCTCGGTCTTCCTACTGAAAGCTCCAAAGAGTAACTGTCTCAAGAAAATGTCTCTAATCACAAGAGAAATCCAACCATCACCTACATCTCTAAGTATCCACGAGAGCCTATAACCAATCAATCCATGACAAAATCTAAATGCAACATAGCACCATCATGAAGTAATAAATAAAATTATCAATGTACTCAATACAAAGAGAATCACACATAATCAATGTCAAAGCTCCAACCACAAAATCAGGAACCTATCATGACAACATGATCTAACCATCTCCTAGGAGATCACATGCACCATAACATACATATACATCTTGGTCTCAAGAGAAAAAGTACCATGCCAAACTCTAAACACGTATCAAGAGTAAACCATGACATAATAGAAAACACTCTAAACCAAGAAAACATATCTCCAAACACATGAAGATAACCATCACCAATGATGCATCCATGTCATTGCCAACAACTCCCATTGAACCATGATACGAGCTACACATGGCATCACGACAACCATCTCCTCCATGAAGATCATCCAAGTCTAGACACACTTAGCTGCAAAGCTAGTAAAATACAAGTAAACCAAGATATCCAAGCCAAGAAGGTATACACAACTACCAAAAAAAATCATAAACAAATCCAACACCACCAAAACATCATTGTCAAAAGCTCTCGCTGAAAGTGTATAACCAATGAATGTACCAAGCTATCATGACATTGTGATCAAACCACATGATACAAGTCCCTGTAAGGAAAAATAAGGTGCAGAACTAACTCTCCTAATGCCAAAACCTCAGGGAAGAATGCTGAGATAATTTTAAAGTTTCAATTACAGTCCAATTAAGATACACTTCAAAGAAATAACAAAAACAGAGAATATAACATACATAGATGAACACTAGATTTACGTGGGAAAACCATTACGGGAGAAAAACCCACCACACCAAGAGAAGTCACTTTGTATTACAGTAATGGAAATTACATACAGAGATCAGACTTATCTTTCTGATGTCAAATTACAACAGCATTCACAATGATCAACCTTGTACAAAATATTCAAGTTACAATACTCTCAGAATTCAATTCATTATGATCATACATCGAACTATTCATCCAACTGTTCATGCAACCATCAAACATCCATCCATTGAACTGAACATCATTTACAATTATAGAACATATTCATGTCATCCTTGGTCTGTTGAACTTCCTCATAGTAATAGCCACAATAGTCCAATTGCTAGCGGTTCCCATTCAGCTTCTCTGATTGGTCGTAGACTCACCACGTAGGATAGTCATCACTCAATCAGAAGCATTCAACTTGTGTTGCATGTCAGTGAGACACTAACTGTGTCTCCCCGATGCCACAAGAACGATTATAGTTATCACCAAGAGTCCTGACCATTAGCAAGACATTATACCGAGTTCACAAGTCACATCGACCTCAACATTGCCATCAGTGAGACTATCGCTATTCTATGAGACATCATACTGATGTTCAAAGGTCACATAGATATCAGCTTTCCCTTTGGTGAGACTATCACTCTTTTCCAAGAGATCATATCGATGCCTTCAAGTTACACCGTAATGTTCCACAGTCGGCGAGACTTCATTCATTGCTAAGACTTCATATCGAAGCATCCATGTTATCTTGAGACCACCTTTCACCAGGAGTCATACCGAAGACATCCGATAACAAACACATGTTGCATTGTGGAGAAGACTTACCGCTATCGCTGAGAGTTCTTACCGAAATATTCAAGTCACCTTGATATCAGCTTTCGACAAGAGTTATACCGAAGACAACCCACAACATTGGTGAGACAAACACCTGTCGCCAAGAGTTCTTACTGAACCCTTATGCGTTACTCCGATGAATCTAAGTGCATCACTATCGGTGAGACTTTCCATATCGACAAGACTTCATACCGAAACATAAGAGTTACTCTAATGACTCCAATCGCTATAAATCTCCCTAACACCGCTTGTCGCCTAGAGTCTCCTCGATATTCAATAAGAATGGCCTGTCAGCCAGACCAATCCACTCGACAGATGGTTACAACGACCATCATGTCATAGTGATAGCTCCATTTGGTGAGACAGTATCAAGGTCTCAGTGACCTGAGAATTCCACAAGGTTAACCAACTGCTAGTCGGCCAGATAGAATGAATGTCACACTGACTTGGCTCTTTCAGAGGTTTTAGCCTGTGAGATTGAGACACATATTTCCAACAATCTCCCACTTGACGAAGATCACACAGGAACCTCCAGAGCACAACAAAACTACTGAAATTCATGGGCACTAAGGCCCATTGAACTGGCACACCACCTGAACTTGTTTGTGCTCACTAACTTCGTCAATGCATCTGCAAAATTATCTAGAGTATCCACTTTTTCTAATGAGACCTTTCCATCTTCCTCCATATCTTGTACAAAATGATACTGTACATCTATATGTTTCATCCTGGCATGGAAAGTAGGATTCTTTTCCAAACAAATAGCACTCTGACTGTCACAGTAAATAGTTATTTGCCCTGCATCAAAACCAATGTTAGAACACAAACGTCTTAACCAGATTGCTTCTTTACAGGCGTGTGTAGCTGCCATGTATTCTACCTCTATAGTGGACAAAGTGACTACAGCCTCCTGCTTACTCATCCAACTCACTGCACCACCATTCAACATGAAAATATATCCACTGGTGGATCTCCTGCTGTCAATGTCCCCTGCCCAATCAGAATCCACATAGCCTCAAATACTGAGAGTCCTTAGTGATTCAACCAAGTTCCCATGGTAACACAAAGCATATTCTGAAGTTCCCTTCAAATATCTGAATACTCTCTTCACAACATCCCAATGTGTCCTTCCAGGATTAGCCATAAACTAACTAAGTACTCCCACTGCTTGGGTAATGTCTAGCCTTGTACATACCATAGCATACGTAAGACTGCCAATTGTACTAGCATAAGGTACACTGGTCATTTCCTCCATCTTAGTAGGAGATTTTGGACAATCTTCAATAGATAGCTTTGTTCCCTGTAAAACTGGAACAACTAGCTACTTACAATCATTCATGCAAAATCTCTCTAAAACAGTCTTGATATACTTACTCTGACTAAGCCAAAGCTTTCTATTCTTCCTATCCTTGGTTATTTCCATTCCCAGAATATACCTAGCTACATCAAGATCTTTCATTTCAAACTTTGCAGACAATTGAGACTTAAGATCAGAAATCATTAACTTACTATTGCCTATGAATAGCATATCATCAACATAGAGAGCAATAATAAGAACTTGATCACTTTCAACTTTGTAATACACACAATGATCAAACTTTGATCTTACAAATCCCAATGACAAAACAAAAGTGTCAAACTTCTGGTACCACATTCTAGGAGACTGCTTTAACCCATACGGAAATTTATTCAACTTGCAAAGCAATCTTTCTTTACCTTTTTCCACAAAGTGCTCAGGCTGGGACATATAAATCTCTTCTTCAAGATCACCATGAAGAAATGTTGTCTTCACATCCATCTGTTCAATCTCTAAGTCATACGCTACTGCAAGTGACAAAAGAAATCTAATGGACGTTAGCTTAGCTATAGGAGAAAAAAATTCTCCATAATCAATTCCCTCTACCTGAGAATAACCTTTTGCAACCAACCTTGCCTTGTATTTTTCCACATTGCCATCCAGACCTATTTTCTTTTTAAATACCCATTTGCAGCCAACAAATTTTCTACCTTTAGGCAAGGGCACCAAACTCCAAGTTTCATTCTTTTCTAATTATGCCATTTCTTCATTCATGGCTTCCAACCAAGAGTTTGAATCAGACATTCTAAATGCCTCTTTCACAGTCCTAGGCTCATCAATGCTAAAAATTAAAGCATAGGCACAAGTAGAATATATCAAAGAAAACCCATACCTATCAAGTTGCTTTCCCTTCATGAGTTAACCTCCTCACTTGCTGAGGCTAAGGTTGTTCTTCTTCATCAGAACTCTCAGAACTACTTGAGCTCTCCTCAGTTTTAAGTACATTTTGAATTTTCAATTCCTCTTAATTTTGTGTAGTAGGAATTTCAACTACATCCTTTTTGTTTTCTGATTTTGTCTTTGACTGCAGATCCAAGGTAGAAGGCTTCAGCTCACGAAAGATAACACTTCTGCTGTACAAAACCTTCTCTGTATTAGGATTCCAAAGCTTGTATCATTTTATGCCAACACTATAACCAATAAAAATACATTTGACAGCCTTGTTCTCTAATTTAGATCTTTTCTCATTCGACACATATGCATATGCCTCACAACCAAAAACATGAATATGTCTTAAAGAGGGCTTCTTACCAGACCATGCTTCCAAAGGTGTTTTCTCAACAAGAGTAGAATTAGGAGAACAATTTATCAAGTAACATGTTGTAGCAACTGCCTCAGCCCAGAACTTCTCCTCCAAGCCAACACTACTCAACATACTTCATGCTCTCTCCATCATTGTCCTATTGAACCTTTTTGCAACTCCATTTTTTTGCGGTGTGTAAGGTGTAGTTTTATGTCTTTTAATCCAATGATCTTTACAGTACCTCTCAAAATCATCATAAAAAAATTCACCGCCATTATCAGTCCTTAAACATTTTATTTTTCTTCCAATCTAATTTTCTACAAGGTTCTTAAATTCCTTAAATTGACTGAACACTTTTGATTTACTTTTCAAAAAATAAACAAATGTTCTTCTCGAATAATCATCAATGAAAAATACATAGTACCTTGACTTAGAAAAATAAGGAACATTCATTGGACCAAAAACATCAGAATGAATATAATCAAGCAAACCAGAAGATTTGTGAGGACTGGAATAAAATGAAACACGGTGCTATTTACCATATATACAATGTTCACAAAACTCAAATTTGAGGTTACAATCTTCAAGCCCCTCAACCAGGTTTTTATTCTTCAAGGTTTTTAAACCTTTTTCACCAATATGGCCTAGCCTATGATGCCAGAGCATAGTGTTTTCTGTTGGAAGTTTAACTTTCATAAAGTTTACACCATCAGGAACATTTCCCTCTTTTCCTCCATGAGTAGCTTTCTGTGACTTTGCAGAGACACTATTACATTGAACATGTGCATCAAGCTTATACAAGGTACCAATTCGAGCACCCCTTGCTAGTACCATAGAGTCTCTAGTCATCTTGCATCCATTTCCAGAGAACATGACTTGCACCCCAATATCATTCATCATACTAACAAAAAGTAAATTTTGAGCCAGACTTGGTATATGCATTACATCATTGATTCCCTTCACTCTTCCATTAGGGAATTGAATTCTGACTCTTCCATGACCAACTTTTTCCAATGATGAATCATTTTCCAAATACACCTTTCCACCATCGTATTTTTCATACTTCGTGAACCAGTCTATATGAGATGTCATGTGGAAAGATGCTCTAGAATCAATCAGCCAGACATCATCTGATGCCTATGTAGCCAAGGCTGCAATGAAGGCATTTGCATCACTTTGAGAAGAATCATTGTTAGAAGAATACTTCTTCTTCTTTTTCTCCTCTTTACAATCCTTTCGGACATGACCAGGTTTCCCACAATTCTAACACTTCACCTTGGACTTCTTGCCAGGAGACTTTGATCTCCCCTCTGATTTTGATTTGGACTTCTTGTCCTTCTTCTTGCCTTTATCTTTCGATCTGCCTCTAACAACAAGAGCCTCCTTCGCCATCTTAAAAGATTTCCTTCTCATCTCTTCTGATAACAAAGAAGCAACAACATCTTCCATCTTAAAAGTGGATGTTGTACTCCCAATAGCCATCACCAGGTGATCCCAAGAATCTGGCAAAGAACACAATAAAAGCATACAATGATCCTCTTCATCAATCTTCACACCAATAGATGTTAACTGTGCAATCAACATGTTGAAAGCGTTCAAATGATCAGCAACAAATCCTCCTTCCTGCATTCTCAAAGAGTACAACTTCTTCCTCAAGAACAATTTATTCACTAAGGACTTGCCCTAATAAATAGCTGTTAGTCTTTTCCACCAAGAAGATGCAGTCTTTTCTTCATGAACATTCAGAAGAACAGAGTCTGCTAAATAGAGCCTTATTAGTCCCTTATATTTTCTATCTGCAAGGTCCCAATCCTCTTGCTTCATGCCTGTAGGATTTTTTCTAGACACAACAATCCAAAGATCACGATCAACCAGCAGATCTTCCATTTTAAGTTTCCACAACTCAAAATTGCTACCATTGAATTTCTCAATTTCAATCTTTCCTGACGTGCTTTCCATCTTAACCTGTAATTTGAATTACCAAAATTCTACAAGACTCCCATTGAACAAAATTGACACAAAAAACCCAACATACCCATAGGGATAACACAACTGGCTAGGCTCTGATACCACTTGTAAGGAAAGCTAAGGTGCATAACTAACTCTCCTAATGTCAAAACCTTAGGGAAGAATGCAAAGATACTTTTAAATTTTCAATTACAGTCCAATTAAGATACACTTTAAAGAAATAATAGAAACAAAGAATATAACATACACAAATGAACACCAAATTTATGTAGGAAAACCCCTACAGGAGAAAAACCCACAACACCAAGAGAAGTCACTTTGTATTATAGTAATGGAGATTACATACAGAGATCAGACTTATCTTTCTAATGTCAAATTACAACAACATTCACAATGATCAACCTTGTACAAAATATTCAAGTTACAATACTCTCATAATTCAATTCATACTGATCATACATCGAACTATTCATCCAACTGTTCATGCAACCCTCGAACATCCATCCGTCAAACCGAACATCATCTGCAATTATAGAACATATTCATGTCGTCCCTAGTTTGTTGAACTTCTTCATAGTAACAGCCACAACAGTCCAATTGCTAGCGGTTCCCATTCGGCTTCTCTGATTGGTCGTAGACTCACCACGTAGGATAGTCATCACTCAGTCAGAAGCATTCAACCTGTGTCACATGTCAGTGAGACACTAACTGTGTCTCCCCGATGCCACAAGAATGATTGTAGTTATCACCAAGAGTCCTGACCATTGGCAAGACATTATACCGAGTTCACAAGTCACATTGACATCAGCATTGCCATCGGTGAGACTATCACTATTCGATGAGACATCATACCGATGTTCAAAGGTCACATAGATATCAGCTTTCCCTTCGATGAGGCTATCACTCTTCTCCAAGAGATCATACCGATGCCTTCAAGTTACACCACAATGTTCCACTATTGGTGAGACTTCATTTGTCGCTAAGACTTCATATCGAAGCCTCCATGTTATCCTGAGACCACCTTTCGCCAAGAGTCATACCAAAGACATCCGATAACAAACACATGTTGCATTGTCGACAAGACTTACCACTATCGCTGAGAGTTCTTACCAAAATCTTCAAGTCACCTTGAGATCAACTTTCGAAAAAGAGTTATACCGAAGACAACCCACAACATTGGTGAGACAAACACCTATCACCAAGAGTTCTTACCAAACCGTTATGTGTTACTCCGATGACTCCGAGTGCATCACTATCGGTGAGACTTTCCATATCAACAAGACTTCATACTGAAACATAAGAGTTACTCCGATGACTCCAGTTGCTATGAATCTCCTCGACACTACTTGTTGCCTAGAGTCTCATTGATATTCGATAAGAATGGCCTATCCACCAGACCAATCCACTCGGCAAAGGGTTACAACGATCATCATGTCACAGTGATAGCTCCATTCGACAAGATACTATCAAGGTCTCAATGACCTAAGAATTCCACAATGTTAACCAACTGCTAGTTGGCTAGACAAAATGAATGTCACACCAATTTGGCTCTTTCAGAGGTTTTAGCCTGTGAGATTGAGACACATATTTCCAATAGTCCCATCACCTGACTAATCAAAAACTCTAACCATCCATCCTCTCAATCCCAAAGCAACATACCAATGTACAAATGACCACAAACAAGGCCAACTAATGAAATATGCAACAACAATGAATCAAACCTAGTGGATATAGTCAGTCCACATCTGAGTCATCCCACTGCAACTGAATGGGTGACCAATCCATACAATTGCATAACTTGTAGATCCAACCATTGAAACATGCAAACTCATCATCACATTGGTAACCTGCAACTGAGATATCAAAGAAGATAACCATGTAGACCAAATGACTCAAACACCAAATCAACCTCAAATATGATTTGCAAAACATGTCCACAAATGAGTAATAATAGTCAAGGAACCAAACAAGCATCAAGAAGATAAGAACAATCTCTTAACATCAAACCATATCACCACCAAACACCACATACATGATCATGTCATGCCAATGCATCAAATGTACCTACATACCCATAACACCATAACCATAGCCATCATTGTACATGCACTTAACCATCACCCATACAAGACTCCAAGTCTCAAACTATGTCCAACCATGTCCTCAAAATTGAAGACAACCTGTGTACTTGTCACCATCAAAGTCTCAACTCTGAAAAACACTTGTAAACTTGTACTAGGAAGAACCAATATGATAATCAACTATAGCATCATAAATAACATATAAAAATATGTACTCCCTGAAGATTTTGGCTCTTGACTCATTCAGATTCTCACATAATCACACCGAAAATCTTGGGTACCTACAAGCGATCAAACAAGTACCATGCTCAACATGTTCCTCAAACTGATGAACAATCTAAACCATTGTGTAGCACACTGCAAATGCTCTTCAATGTCTCTTTGAAATCGAAAATTTGATTTTGTATGCAAAATTTATGACTAAAACTGTGCAAATGAGAAGATCTAACTTCCAGGCTCCAAAAACATGTCAAAATGGAAATATTAGGGAACCAAACCTATACCACTATGTAGTGTTTGAAACTAGCTTTCTGCAAGAAGTCAAAAAATGGACATAATGGGAAAACTTATGCCTCCCAGAATAAAATCTCTCCAATCTAGCTAGTAGGCATGAACAAAGGTGGCCCTAGGGTGGCTCGCTGGTGGCTAGTTGAAGACACCACCATCTGGGGAGGCAGATTTCAAGTCAATTTAAATATGGTTTAATTTTTAAAATTAAAAAAACCCCTTATAACTCTTGTTTGGACCTGACCTCCTCCATAAAATCCGACATATGCACCTCACATGGGATAAAAAACAAAAACAAAATCCAAGAAATATATACCCACCACACCTATGAATGAACCTCTAACCACCATGCATATGATAGATTGAACACCATCATGCAATCCACTACCTATCAAACCCACTCAAGAGATCCTTATATAAAGCAGTGAGCCCATCCAAGAATCACTCATACTTAAATCCAAACCCACATCCCATCATTTAAACCATTGGATCTATGTCAAAAGTAAAGCCAAGAGCGTGATCAAATAGGCTCTATTATAAAACAATATCAAGTCATCCTAATACTTCTCATAGATAATAATGAAACCTAGTCTAATCCAATCCTTGATCAATACCCTACATAAGATCATTTTATTTGAACTAAACCAATCTTGGATCAAGATCCTATATATGACCAAGAAGTCTAAAATGATCCCTTCCTCCACCTCTAGCCCATCCATGACTGGAATGTTGAAGCTAGTCCCACCCATACTCCAAAAAAAATGCATTTCCAAATATGAGATACTTTCCTCCATTGGACACAAAAAATTAAAAAATAACATGTATCCCATCAAGCATAAGGATGCATAAGACAAGATTTATCACATTGAGCATATAATTGATCAAGACATCATAGTCACAAATAAGGGGAAAGCAAAATCATTCTATAAGCTTAGTTTAACTACCTTCATCTAATTTGGCCTCCTCATAGAAGAGAAAATATGCCTCTCTATGAATTCATAGTTTCCTAAAGATGGATTTGCATCTTTTTTTAAAATAATCAAATATCCTATGTCAAGAAAAAAATGTCAAAGCATGGGATACAATGAAAAAGGGTTAGGCCTTCATAGACAAGGCATTCTAGAACCAATATTACTATATTATATTATGGTTATCAAAGTCTTGGATACACATCTCAAATACATTAATCTAATGGTGATACCTCCATGATAGGTAAGGAAACCACATCCAATGAAGGCATAAAAATATAGGCCATCCATAGCTCCTCTAAAAATCCTCCTTCCAACCATATTTTCATTCCTACTTTCATTTTTACTAGCAATTCTCATTCCAAAATTCCTCTACCCCTTGATTTAAACAACAAAATCATCTATCATTCAAAGTGAACTATTCCCATGAAGAAAAATATTTTTATCAAGCAATAAAGCAAAAACAAGTAAAATTTTTTAATTAAGAACAAAATAAAAATGAATGTTAAAATGACATGCATCCAAAAATATAATAAAAAATAAAGAAATGAATAGAGAAATTATTAGGATCCACATATGAACATGGGTCTCGTATGGAGGTTTTTTGGGCTAACTGCCAAGACAATCACGATGTAAGGAGAAAATGAATATATAAGTTGACACTCAACTAAATGAGAGAATTTAAAATTAGAGGGAAAATTACTTTTATCATAATATCCAAAATTAAATTAAATTAGTGAATCCATTAAAAGTGATTCATTGAAATCAACAATTAGAAGCCACATTATATACAATAGGTGTACGCCACCTTCACAATTATCATACAAAGATTCAACTTATAAAAATATTGTTTGTCCTAATCCCAAACTCCCCCAACCTAAAATCCAATCCACTACCCATAAATCCAAACATTTGTGTCTACACTCCAAATCCCTATTCTCAAGCATGCAATCGAAACCCACACATCCTCATCCTAAATCCAATAATACAAAACCTAGAATCCATAAAACCTTCACAACGCCAATGTACCAAAAGAGCTATGACGACACTCTATCAAGATGTTCATATTTGGACAAGCCAACCTAGCTATCAAATTACATAATCACAGTTGTAAATTTTATACTATTGCAATGATTTTAGTAAAGCAACTCCACAAGGCAAGGTACTATTGGCATATTATGATAGATGCATCTAGATCAATGAAACTAGAAAAACATGAAGTTAATACCTAAAGTTTCAAACATCCAAAAATCCCAATAAAAAATAGAAAATAATAGAAAATAATAAAGAGAAATAATTCATCCAATAGTGAAAACCACTTCTTTTTGGTGACTTGTTAAGTACCATGATGAAAACCCATTCGAGGATGTCATGTGTAAAAAAATTAGCTATGAAAACCTTAGAATTAAGGTAAATTCATCTCATCCATTCCACCATACCTATCCATCCTATCATGTCATCCAATCATACCCATTCACCATATCCATTTAGTCATGCCTCACCCATCTTCTATACCTATGTTGATCTTGACAAGGACATGAGGCACAAAATTAAAGCATAATTTGGAAAACTATTGACATGACCATCCTTTGACCATATTCCATTTAACATCATTTCATTGCTTACACAACACTATCCAACCCCTATCTTGTACCAAAAAATGTTATCCCATTGTTTTATAGTCCTTGGAAATATCCCCTTAATTCCCTCCATAAATCCATATCACCCCATCCAATCCCTCAATAATTCCATCCAAACCACCTTCATCCTTGTCTCTAGGCCTAATGTTTTCCTTGGAATTGGTTCAAAAATTGAGATAATAACCAAAATAAAACAATTACACAAGTATGTAACCAAAATCTAAAGTATGATCCATCATTTACACTTCATCCATGTGCACTCCCAATCCAAGCAAGCATTGCTTAGCAAATCAATTCCATAAAATAATAATCTATAGGCTTTGATTCTTATCTTGATACAATAGTTTTTAATCATAAATCAACCTAATCATCATAATCATCATTGAGATATATCATTTCTAATATTCATGTTGTTTTCATCATTCATAATAATATCCTCATATTGTTCGTATCATCAACACCACTATCATCAATATCTCCAAATTAATCTATGGATTTACACTTGACTAGGGAAAAATATGATCTCATATTAACCATTTATCCTTGGATCCTAAACCATCAACCCAAGCCCATCCTCTCCCCTCGTCCACTACTTTGGCTTCAACATTATACATGTTATCAAATCATGTGTTTTTGGGTATTTTTTCTTGTGTGTTTATGTTTGATTATTTCTTATAATATTAATTCTCCATAAAAATATCATGGTTTCTATAATTATCCATATGTTAGTGTTCCTTGAGAACATGCCCATTGGATCACTAGGCTATTCATGCACATGCATTTTTTTGTCAGTCCATATGAACATGACACACTGTCATCATGATTCATTATATTATGGTGCGTAATGCCTAATGCTAAATCAAATAATAGGGTTCTCTTTGCATAATATATTAATTTGACAACATGTGCCCATCATCACTAAATTATTCATTTATTCATCCTAAACTAACTTTTTTCTCCATCATCTCCAATCCCTTCTTTTTGTATCCAACTATTTTTTTTTTTTTTGGACTGCAGGAATCGGGTAGCACGACCCCCTATAAACTGCAGTGCGCCTGGTAAACTTTTTAACGTGATCGGCGGCGCTGGCGTGACACGCCCTCCGGTACCACGGGACGGGGGAGACTAGAACTCGTGACCAGCAGAGCCGCAACGGAATTACTTAGCCAACCGAGCTAGGGCCCCCGCCCTTTGTATCCAACTCTTTACTCACATTAATCTCATCCATTTTGAGAGAAAATTTGTGTTCTTTGAACCCACCCATCCTCTCAATGGGTCATCCCATCATCTTATCACCTAATCTAATCCTAAATCCAAAGCCTATCACAAGCATTAAAGCATATTTTGATTCCAATATTAATCAATCAATCCTTGTGCTGTTCTAATTGTTAATAACATAATTCTTTTGTTGTTTTTATTTTCAACAAAATCGTCAACTGATTAAATCAACCAATCCTTAATATTTGACACCTGTGGTAGCATCTATCATCAATCTTGCACCTCCAATCTATTCATAACCTTCATTATTCTAAGCAAGTAGGGAAAGTTGGCACTGAAGCCTCTTACTCTCTACTTTTTATTCTTTTTTGATGCAATACCACTTCTAGTTGTGACACCATATCAAAGAAGGGAGAAATTTAGAGGTCCCAAATTCACCACCAATCCTTCATACTAATTTTCCTATAAATTAATTAAATAAGTTATTATTTACTTAATTACCTTCATTATTTATTATTGATTAATTCTCATTCCTCCCCTAAGGATAATTAATTAAAAAATAATAATTAAAGAACCTTAGACCTTAATTTATTAATCCATGACTAGTTAATTAATTAAGAATAATTAATCCCCATTAATATTTCTTCTATTCTTAAATCCATGTCATCATTATCCCTTGACCTTATAATCCTAGCCATTAAATCCATCTACATGGATTAAAATCTTGATCATTCTCCTCTTGCAATATTTCCTCAATATACCCATACTCATGCACATGTGGGAATTCTAATTCACCCCTCTCATTGTTCACACATATGTAAGCATGTCATCTTGGAAGCATCTTTAACTTTCACCTCAATTAACTTTGTGATCCCACATGCATGAGCATGCTAACTTACCCAACTTGGAGGCATGCTAATCCTCCACCTCACCCATTGAACTTTGACTCGTGTCCATCTCTTTGCTCACACATGTGTGAGAATATCTCCCACACATGTCACATTTCTCACACATGTGTGAGAATATCTCCCACACATGTCACATTTCTCACACATGTGTGAGAATACTTGTCCTTACACCTCACATGATACTTTCTCTCTTCTCATTTGATCCTACACCTTGATCAAATCATATCCTTTGATTTTGGAACTTCTTCCCACTTTCTAAAAATCGTCACAAGGCTAATAATCCCCTCCATGGATCAAAATATTCACCATTGATTCAAATTTTCATATTGGCCCTCTATTTTCCTCTTGGGAAATATTTTTAATGAGAGGCCTTCCCTCCCATTTGATAATCCACTCTCATGCTAATACTATGGTACCATTTTTATGAGCTAATCATCTAATCATATCCTTATGTTGTCAAAATAGTGACATGACTACAAGGAGAATTCACATCTATACATTGGAGCTTATCCAAAAACTAACAATGAAGGTAAATAATGTTTCTTTTTCTTTTGCTTAGGTTGTATTACCATTTGTTACCTTTTTTAGTTTTCTCTAACATGAGTTTTTATCTTTTATTTGAGAATTAGGCTTTATTGTTGTACAAATATATTATTTTTAATTTCATTAAGGGTGCACAAATATTAATTGTTACCTAGATACAAATCAACACGAATCTTGAAAAAAAAGTTTTCATTGATGGATAAGCATCAATATCTAATTACATAGGGCTCCATCATGGGAACCATAAAAAAAGTGTGTATGCAAGCATACAAGTCTCTGCATTAAAGGGTACAAAGTAGTTCTACCAAGAATCAAAATTTAAGGTCTCTCAAAGGGCTTTAAAGTCAACATTTGAGTTTCTCTATGGCTCTTTCTTTGTTGTCTCCTACTATCTATTATATTTGACTATCTAGGAGTTCTTTCTATTTTTCCCATGGGTCAATTGTTAATTATTGCTAGTGAAAATGAGCTAAGAAATAAACTATTTTTTCTTCTATAGGGTAGATTTTTACTTTCTTGTTATATTTTGATTATCATTTCCATAGGTGATATAGGTGAAGTGAGTTGACACAAGTATACTCCACACCCCACTTCAACAATGCATTGTCTTGTCTTTTTTTTAATATATTTTGAGCTTATCATTTATAAAAATAAAATTGAGTTATATTATTAATTTTTGATTTGTAGGTTACAAACAAGTGATGAGAGAAAAAACAAAGGTAGTATCCCTCAAACCCACATTGATGGTAAGTACTCTTGTAATTTTTAAGATTATTATCTTACACATAAAAATTAATTTCATCATACAAGTTTGTATGTATGACAACGACTAAGGTAAGTGTGGTCCCCACATACCTATTTTAGGAAATGACACTTAATTTCCATGTAGATTGTCATACCCAAGGGGTAGATATGTGAGTGACTAAAATTACACAAGCCTACATTGAAATCTAATGATGGCTTGGAAGTTTATCTCATGACCCACATGGAATGAATAATATCTTCTCAAATCTTCTCCACTTTGATGGAAGCCCCCTTACATCTCCAAGACCTTTATTAAAGTGTTTTAATCCTTTTAAAATAGACATTTGTGCATCCCTTTGATCATTTGAAATTTATTTTTTACACCTCTAGTGTTAGGGTCACTTGGTATCGTGGGATTACCCACAAGATCCTAGAGTCATTTGAGAGATATTCATAAATTTGTAGGGTCAGCTAGGTGATCTACCTTGGTATAAAAGGTTCCCCATATTGTCACTTTTGGTTGGCATGTGAAACTTTTAGTTATGACCATTTGTTCTCTAGTTTCACTTGTGATTTTGAGTTTTGTTGAGCCTCAATGATAAGTCACTCCCACTAAATGGATCTATTCTTCCCTTGACTCATTGTTATATTTATTTCATTGTGAGTCTTCTTTTATCTATAAAAATCCCCTTGCCTTATACATCCTAGAGGTTCTTGATTTTATTTGGTTGCCTTTGCATTTTTCCAAGAAGCTCTACAACTTCATTCCTTCTCTTTTCTCCCCATTGAGTAAGATTCAATCCCACCTTCCTAGATTTTTATCCCTCTCTTAGCCAACTACCAAGATCCTCCATAACATTCCTACTCTATACAAGTCTTTGATATTTTTCCTTTCTACAATTTGAAGCTTTAAAGCTACCTCACCAAATCTTCTAGGTAATATATAATCTTCCCATTTAGTTTAATTTCCACTATTTCCTTATTTCCATGAAGAGGATTATCTTAGGTATAGAGACAAGAAGACACAAAAGAAGCTAAACCTATAAGGAGAAACACCATAGAAGCTCTATTGAAGATTTTCATGAAGTTACAAGTTAACTTATTTTAATGATAGTTGTTAAGGATTTATTTTTGACAAGGGTAGTGTAGAAGAGGGGGACCGATTGCTCAGGATCCCAAGTCATGGGAGGGTCTAGAACAATAGGCTACCCTAATATACCTCAAGCTAAGGGAATTGTTTTGGGTGAGTTTAAGATTTAAAGGCTGAAAGGAAGAATAACTAGGTTGTTGCCATCCTTTAACAAGCCTAAATGTTTTAGGAAGTTAGGTGAGCAAGTTTCCAGATTTCAGACTGTAACTTAGGTAGCTCACTGCCAGAGGACTAGTACAAACAAAAAGTGTAAAATACAGTGAAAACTCAAGAAGAACCTACTAATGACCTAACAAATATGATTTAAAGCAATAACAAAAATAGAAAGAAAATAAATAACAAAATGGCAAGAAAATACTAAGATTAAGTCTAATTATGAAATGACAAAGAAGGGTAAGGAAAGTGTGCCTTCCTACCCATGAGTTGATATCTTTAAAGTCTTCACTTGACGAACAACCTACACACACAAGAACAGGAAAATGTTGGGGTTGTGTATAGAGGACTGCCACAGTTAATCCCCTACTTTGGTGTTTCCACCTCCACGGATAGACAATAGAGCAACAATAGGAGAAATGCAATAAAGAAAGATATTGAAGTGAACATACTAGGCACTATGCTAAACAAAAATATGCTACAAAAATAATACAATAATGCAAGAGAAAAGGAAAATGGAGTGATATCACCTTCAACCACATGCACTCAAGGAAAATGGGAGAAGGATCGAGCTTGCAAGCTTGCAAATGCCAGCATTGCCATGTTGAAACAACGAAGAGAGTTAAACTAGGAAAGTATCAACTTGCAGCTTCAATGGAAGTAGTAGAGCTTGAGAATGCTATGAAAAGAGTGAAGATAGTAGTCCCAAATGTATGAACGATCA
>VDFB02284978.1:348192-468057 GCA_007258455.2 Sequoia sempervirens
GAAGCTCTACAACTTCATTCCTTCTCTTTTCTCCCCATTGAGTAAGATTCAATCCCACCTTCCTAGATTTTTATCCCTCTCTTAGCCAACTACCAAGATCCTCCATAACATTCCTACTCTATACAAGTCTTTGATATTTTTCCTTTCTACAATTTGAAGCTTTAAAGCTACCTCACCAAATCTTCTAGGTAATATATAATCTTCCCATTTAGTTTAATTTCCACTATTTCCTTATTTCCATGAAGAGGATTATCTTAGGTATAGAGACAAGAAGACACAAAAGAAGCTAAACCTATAAGGAGAAACACCATAGAAGCTCTATTGAAGATTTTCATGAAGTTACAAGTTAACTTATTTTAATGATAGTTGTTAAGGATTTATTTTTGACAAGGGTAGTGTAGAAGAGGGGGACCGATTGCTCAGGATCCCAAGTCATGGGAGGGTCTAGAACAATAGGCTACCCTAATATACCTCAAGCTAAGGGAATTGTTTTGGGTGAGTTTAAGATTTAAAGGCTGAAAGGAAGAATAACTAGGTTGTTGCCATCCTTTAACAAGCCTAAATGTTTTAGGAAGTTAGGTGAGCAAGTTTCCAGATTTCAGACTGTAACTTAGGTAGCTCACTGCCAGAGGACTAGTACAAACAAAAAGTGTAAAATACAGTGAAAACTCAAGAAGAACCTACTAATGACCTAACAAATATGATTTAAAGCAATAACAAAAATAGAAAGAAAATAAATAACAAAATGGCAAGAAAATACTAAGATTAAGTCTAATTATGAAATGACAAAGAAGGGTAAGGAAAGTGTGCCTTCCTACCCATGAGTTGATATCTTTAAAGTCTTCACTTGACGAACAACCTACACACACAAGAACAGGAAAATGTTGGGGTTGTGTATAGAGGACTGCCACAGTTAATCCCCTACTTTGGTGTTTCCACCTCCACGGATAGACAATAGAGCAACAATAGGAGAAATGCAATAAAGAAAGATATTGAAGTGAACATACTAGGCACTATGCTAAACAAAAATATGCTACAAAAATAATACAATAATGCAAGAGAAAAGGAAAATGGAGTGATATCACCTTCAACCACATGCACTCAAGGAAAATGGGAGAAGGATCGAGCTTGCAAGCTTGCAAATGCCAGCATTGCCATGTTGAAACAACGAAGAGAGTTAAACTAGGAAAGTATCAACTTGCAGCTTCAATGGAAGTAGTAGAGCTTGAGAATGCTATGAAAAGAGTGAAGATAGTAGTCCCAAATGTATGAACGATCAAGAATTGTTCAAGAGAGTGTGAGAATGGAAGAGATAGTCATTTGGAGGTGAAATTAGAGGCAAATGAGTTTTTCGAGGTTGGTCAAGGGAGCACAGACGTTATTCTTCATCACCAATGGAGAATTGTAACGCCTCTACGAATTCCAAAGGTAGGAATCCTATTAGGACGACAATGTGCCGTGTAGATGTCTACGCACCGCATAGCATCCTAGACAAAATATCCTCCACCGACACAAAAAAGAACTGCCAAGTGGATGTGAAGCGAATGAAGGACATAGAATTGCATTATCAAACTTGATTTTCTAAGGTAGGAGGTACACAAATGTGGAATTTGCAAGGGGTGTAAATTCACACCATTACAAGTAGCTTACAAGTAGTACAATTAAACCACACTTTGCTTGAGAACTATAATAATGTATTACTGCTTCTTGATTTAGATTTATAATTTAAAGTATATTTACTTGCTTCTTAGATTATTTTAGGATATATATATGCTATTTATTTCAAAAGAATTCTAAAAAAAATCACATGCAAACAATATTTACATATTTTAAAAAATAAGATCCATCTCATTAAATCAATGATCAAATAGAAACAAGAGCTAACAAGACTCTTCAATCATGAAAAAAAAACAAAAGGTAGTCATTTATTTGCTAGTTAATTAGCTCATTACTAGTCAATTCCTGTAGTTCTAATAGTAAAACACAATGATGCTAAAATATACTAAAGCCAAAAAGGAAATCAACAAAAGTTAAACTAAGATTAGCAAAGTCACTCTCCCAAATCTCACTTTTCTATATATCACTAGACATTTTACATCCATGTGTCCTAGAGTTAGGGAAAATTGGATAGAGACTATCATAGGTGAGATAAGGGAAACTCAACTAGTGCAAGAAGCACCAAATGTAGAATAAATCTGGGAATAAGAAACTATATTACAACAAATCCAAGAGGAAAACAAGAAGAGGCATGCAAGAGAACTTTAACTCTCTTGGAAGAATTGATTGAATTAGAGGAATGTCACATCAACACTTTTTATGCTTTCAATTAAATGGAATTAAAATTGATCTGACCTAATAAACCACTTGGCCATGGGAGAATTGTCACAACCACACCTCTCCAAAGGTTCATCATAAAACATCCTCACATCAAAGCCATACCACCACTCATCAATATTAACAACCAAACCAAGTAAGCATAATGAATAATAAAAAAACATTGTTGCCACTATAAGGACACTCCTTCCTCATGAAGAGAGCAACCTTGGTAATTCTCCCTCACTCCACTAGCTCTTGTGATACATGTAGGAGTGGTTTTCCATCACACTAAACACATAGTGATAACATGCAATTTTTCATCTTTGACTCTAGCGCAATAGTGGAAAACCAAATTTGTTCATCATGATTGTGCGGTGGAAATTCTCCTCTTGCTCCTTGCAACATCTTGGTGTCAAAATTGTTGAAAATTGGTTTGATGGCTCCTCAAAGTCTTTCAATTATAATTTTATGGGTCATTACTCTTGAATACAGGTGTTTCTTTTTAAACTTCACTTTTCCTCCCTCCCAAAGTATAATTTAATTGATTTGACATGCATTTTATCCCATTCTTTGCTCACTATCATGATAGGTGTCCATACTGAATTTTGATTAGAAGTCAATTCTAAGCATGCCAATTTTTTTTGGTGGTCTTGTGATCTTAATGAATTCCACTCAATGCAAGATTTATCCACTAGAACTTCTCTTCTTGCTCTTGTGACAAAGTCACAATCTTCAAAATTGATGAAATTTGATTGACAACTTTTGTAGGTAATCTTTAGCCCGAAACAAGTGGTTCCTAGTCTTTCTAGATGCATTTGTATCAATTTCTTTACTGCTTTATGTTACTTAGACTAGTGTTATTATGTTCTTGTTTTTTGTTGTTTGCATGTGCATATCACAACTAAGTACTAGACTCAACTTTGATGCTAAGTGTTTTTGGTATTGAAAATACTTAACTTGTTTAGTTTGCACAATTACACTTACATTTAACACCACATTTAAAATAAAGAATAAGGAACCTCTATCCTATCTTTCAACATTGTCTTGAGCATTTTCATTATTTTACTTTAGGAAAACTACAAATTCTATCAACTTATGAAAGTTGTTAGTTGAAAGACCATGACCAAGACACAACTTTGCCACTTCATTAGATTAATACATAATGACAATCAATCTTAACAACAAATTAAAAAAAAAAAAAAAAACATTAAAAGTTCAATAAAAAAACTTGAAAATAAACCATAGATTAGATGCCAACTCTTACATAACAATACATCATTTAAGCACTAAGTTATTATTTTTTCAAATCAAAATAAATGCAAACAAATGAAATTTTTTGCTAAGGTTACACCCTTACACTTGCCTACAACTCAAGGAAATATACTTGTGAGGATTTAAATGTGGGATGTAGGAGTGATTACGGCATGTATATTGTAACTATTTTAATTAGGTGAAATTACCAAAGGGTTGTAGTTCATTTGAGTGTGAAATCGGTGAGGGTGCTGGTATGTTCCTTGAATACGCTACCCACCAAGGATCAAATCCCTAAAGGTATGATATATAAAAGAATGAGACTAAGATTGTGCCTCGAGTGACTTTGATGAAATTGATACATCCCAGTCTTTATTCTTAGACCAAAAAAATACCAACATACACTTACGCCCCCATATCGAATAACAAAAAGATCTTGTCAATGATTTAAAACATCATTAAAAAAATTAGATGAAATTTGTCATAAGAATGATGTAAAGGCGTGATGCCAAAATTATAATGAATATTAAAATGCCACTGTTATTGTTGACATCCTCGTACAGAAAAGAGTGGCGTGTGGGGTCCTCATTTCTAATAATTAATTCCATTATGACATATGATTAGAAAGAGAAGTGGGTACCAACGTAATATCATCAGTAGTTGGTCTAGAATATTCTCCCTTCACGTGCGGCGCTGCGTATTCTTCGTTTTTTGTCCCCCGCAACCTCGGCAGCTAAACCGCCTTCTTCGTATACGCCAATTTTTGTTTTGGGTGCAACATTTTTAAATTGATTTTTTCCCCTCACAAATGTAAGTAGTATTATAATGGAAATACAATGAATATAGTGAATAGAAAACATATCAAAATGATGAATTTTGATTGTGTCACTAAAAAGAATACATGTCTTGTTGGTGCAAGCATTGATTTTAGAATGGCAAATGGAAGTTTTAGAAAAGGGTCCTCATTCTTTCTGGTTTTTAGTTACAAACATCTTGCGGTTGAAGGAAACTTTATATTGATTATCAATGTTTTGAAGAGTGATTATTTTTGAAGATGGAAGAGAAAATGAGAAAGAAGATGATGATGGTTGGGGTCCTCCTGACGTCATTGTAGACCCCACTGATGTATGGGGCAAGAAGATGGATGACAGAGACCCTCTTGACTTTGCTGGCATTGCTCTGGTCGTTTAATGACCTTTTTATTTTAATGTTTGTAATGTTTATGATTTTCTTGGCTAGGCCCAAGTGACTTTGCTTTTTCTGAGCTCAATCCATGACACTCTCGAGTTGTGCCTTCTTACCACCCTTCTTTTTTTTGTGAATATGTATTATAATCTTTATAATTAATATATAGATAACTGTTGTTCCTCAAAAAGAAAAAGAAAATTATTAATGAAGTATTTAAAACAATTTTGATAATATTGAGTTTAATCATTATTTTGGGCAAGTCAATGTGGTTGATAATAGGCTAGTAAGGAACAAAGTGGATCTATGTTCCTCTTAGGATTTGAGCTAGTTCTTAAAAATAATTTTTATGGGAATTTGATGTTAATTGATTTTAATTTTAGATCACAATCCTTTAATTAAAAGGTAATCATTTTTTTTTTTGTAGGATGGGTTTGTGACGACTCCTTGCTTGTGTGAGAATTACTTCTTACTCCACATTTGTGGCTTAGCACATAACTATCATTTGCTCATGGTCAAGCCCTTATATTTTTGTCAAGACTCTTTCAAATGGAAGTCATTTTTGCAGTTTGTTGTGTCAAATTTTTATGGGTAGGTATAAATAGTTTAGTAGGTGCTTTTGATGGTGATGAAAGGTAGATTTCAGAGAGATGCATTGTATGTGGCTCCTTTCTAACTAATGCATTAAGAACACTTGTAATGTTCCAAACATTTCAACCATGCACCTAATTGAAATTATTCTAGGAGCATATGGGTTGTTGAATTTAGGGATACAATGTACTTGCACCTAGATCACTAAGGATTTTGTAAGTAAATTATTAAAATGATTTCATAATAATTCTTTCAAGGATTGGATTTTGAGCTAGTTGACCCCTAATGATGATTTGACCATGGTTAGAGATGAAAGGAGCCTATATAAAACTATAAAACTTAGTACTTAACTCATAAAGGAGAGAAATGTTGAATAAGTTTAGATCTATCAATTTCAACAATAATAAATGATATGCAACACATAATAGGACACATTTCACAAGGTATACCTTGGGAAACACCCTTTCAAGAAAAAAACCAACATCAAAAGAGCACCAAACATATTATCTTCAACCAAGATTATAATACAATGTTCGAGTTATAGCTCATTTGATCAAGACCTTCAATATGTGTCTAAATAAATTTTGGTAGCAAAACACTTGCAAATAATACAACTGCATTCAAAGCCTCTATCCTAGGCATCTCTTATAGGAAAACCCAAAAATAAAAACCATAAATGGTTTCCAAAACTCTATACCAAACCCATGAGCCCAAAGGGGGTGTCCAAATCCAAGGCACAAATTCTAGTGCCCATATATATCATGAGTTAAAATTCCAATAAGGGAGTGTAATTCAATGTCATAAAATCCACATACTAAATGAGACATCCATTTTGGATTTATTCCACCTTTTAAAAGATATTTGTTACCTATTTTTTAGCTATAGCTCAAAATAGGTAGAGCTTAATTGCATTCATCATTAAAAGGTACACAAGTAATTTCAATTTTTTCTTCTAAGTATTCACTGTTGTACAAATCTGATTACTTTTGAATTTCCAGTATTATTATGCAAATGTTTGTAATAGAAAAAATCATAAATTTTCATAAGAAATGTTGTTTTATTCATATTATAAAAACCAAAGTCCCACACAAGCCGCAGGAGTAGCTTGATTTGATTACTTAATCAAATACTGAATACAAGAAATAAATGTATATCACACAACTCGAGATAATATAAGAATAAGGAGAGAAGGTGATTCGTCATTGCCTAGAATGATGAATCGTTATTATAGTTGTGTTGATCTTGGTTCAACTCTAGCTCTAGGTCCAACTCCAACTCCAACTCCAAGGTTTACCTGCAAGATTGTTGAAAGGTGGTGTTAGAGCAATGGAAAAAAGCATTCTACCTTATCCCTACATTACCAAAAAAAATGTAATCTACATCCTATTAGGCATTCATTAGATGATTAAGTCATCACAAAACCAGATGTTCAAGGAGCACAAAGTTCAATAGAAACTTTTAGCTTCAATTATTTTGCTAATATGTTTGTTTAATGTGCAGGAATAGGTACATATTTCGTAAATGATTCAACATTTTAGTATGTGGGATAAAATGTGGCTACCACAAGGGTCGAGCCCAACATTCTAAAACTACTATGGCACTATAAGAACACAGAGGCATGAGTTATCCATTAGGTGAAGAACATATGCTATAGGATTGCCATGATGGCAATGACATTACAATCAATGCAAAATCTAAGAGTGATTTTTGATAGTTCTTATGACTGATAAAATTGAGATGAGGATTATAGAATAAACAATGATGTTCCAAAGCAACACTATGTGTTTATTATGAGCAATGATTCAACATGAGTAAGGCAGTCACACCACATGTCTTCAATAACTTAGAGGAAAGCATTGATGAACAATCAAATTGAATTTTAACTTGTAGTAGGTTGAGGACACACAATGACTTTGAGAGAAGTAGGTATAAGCATACATGGGCAATCATTCAATAACAAAAGTAGCCTATACATGAATTGAAACTAAAAGTAACAATGAATCCAATAGAAAAATACATACATAGAGGTAGAATATCATTGATGACAGTGAGCATTAGCTTCAGCAATGCAAGAGAGAATGGACAGTGATCTATGAGGGTTACAATAAATAGGATAATTGTAGTTCTAACAGTCCCCATATAAGACCAATGAAGCATGGATTAGAAGATAGTCAATCATCAAGAAATCAATGACAGTCATATCCTCAAATGAATATAAGAGCAATCAATGATAGAAGTTGGAGCAAGTTTGTTATTGGACTGAAGACACTATGAATAATACCTCATGGAGGTCACAACTTAATGGCCTCTAAAAGCACATTCATTTTGGAGATATTGATTTGTGGTGTCAACATCTTTGTATTATGAGGCATTTAACAATATTATTTTTGAGCTAAGATTTAAATAGCATCACGTGGACATTCACAATCTTGATACTTGAAGCTACAGTTATTTTACATAACCTCAAACATACATCAATTTACCATACTGAAAGGGAAATGTGGTGTTTTTAGTCTTCTTTAATACCAAAAATTTGTAGATCAACAGATGTTTGTATACACAGGAGAAAGCAAAAGTGAAGAAGTGAAGAACTTTCTATAGAAAATGCAAGAGGCAGTACAAGGAGTGCAAAGTCATGTAAAGCTATAGAGAGATAGTGACAGTAATATCATGAAATTTTATAGAGGCTGAACCAATACAACAACACGTGCACAAAGAAAGGAAGATGTCCATTATCTTGCTTTGAGTGAGCTTGAGTCAAGCTTATCAAGGAGATAAATATATAGAAAATAAATCTTTCTGTGGATAGTGTTCATGAAATAATGAATGGTAATGTGTAGGGTTTTCATTATACCCGTACTATGTAATAACATTGAATCATTTAGTAACCATTTTGAGTAATGAACAAACCTGTGTCTCTTTTCATTCTTCTAAGACATTATACATAGAAAGGAGTGAAGAATACAAGGAGTTTTAGCAGTGTAATAAGGGAAAAAATCGAATACCTAAATGGAGAGAAATACAGCCGTAGCCTCCAATAAGAAAGTATATAGAGATTTGTGGTATTTTTACAAAAAAAAAAAAGATCACACAAAGGCTTGAATGATGGGAAATTACCAAGCATTCTCTATTGAATATTGCATTCAAGTATTCTATGATAAAAGGCTTTAGGAAACTCTTCAAGTAGTGGCCTCAAAAGCCTCATTCAATTTAGCCATTAACAGAAAAATACAAACAAGAAAGATCATTAAAAAAATCAACATTGGCCATGACTATGAAAGCTTGGAAGCCCTCAAAACTAAGCAAAATGTCTAGAATGGTGGAAAAAGATGACTCACCAAGCACTTTTTTTGTAGAAATCTTCAAAAAAAGTCATCGAAACAACAAAAAATGGTGAAGATTCAAAATCATAAGCCAACAGATCATGGCAGTGCCCAAAGAGATATCAAATGCTAAACAATACAATGAAATGCAATAGATAGGCCATAGATTCCATTTGTTGTTTAGGGTTTGTTTACCCTAATATCACCGTGGTATTTTTGCTTTTTTTAATTTATTTACAAACTTTGCATAATTAAAAGTTGTGTATTAGGTATCATTAATACCTAGACCTTGGTGCATACAAACGTTGCAAAGAAAATGAACTCCATGTAAAGTCTTTGAAAGAATCCTTGTAATGACTCACGTAAACCATCAAACTCCAAGTCAAGATTACCTTGTATTCTTTTTTGGCATTCAAAATCAAACTCCTTGTTATTCCTCAAGTTATCAATTCTTGTATGTCAAAGTGAAGATTATATTGTAAATAATATTAAAGAAATAAATTGTAAATTGCTTTAATATTTATCATGCAAATGTGAAAAATGGAGATAAAAACATCATACATATTAAAGTAATTCTTTATTGATTGCTTTAAATATTATTTAAATTGCTTACCTTCACTTAAAAGCATGTAGGGGATCAAAGACAAAAAGTGGAATTGGAGTTCTAATTTGGAGTTAACTGATCAAACAATTAATGCAATTGAAGATGCTTTCATGCATTTTTGAATACAACTGAGATCATTTGCATGCAGTTTTGGGATCTCCATCAGTCTAACTAATTGAGAGGAGTTGAGCCTATTTTTGGCTCTTTTCATGCAATTTTGACTTCTCTTTTTCAGGGTTCTCATATTTGCTCGTGAGAAAGATATTTTCACTTCCATTTAGCTTGGAGCTCCACTTTTTGGGCGCATTATGCATGCCATCATTGTATTTATGAAAAAATTATTTCTTTTTTCCTCAGTTCTTATTTTTCATCTCTTCTTGCATACATTTTGTAGAGAGACTAAGATTTGTAACTCAATTTTTATTTACAGTTAATACATACAACACAGCTTTACAAGTTACTTAAGGTTGTTTTAGCAGAGTTTTTCCTTTGTTATTTTTTGGAAAGCAATTGTCTACCTTCTCACATTTAGGTGTTTTGCTTATGTTAGTGATTTGATATGTTTTGAGTAAAAAACCTTTAAATTTAGATCTCATTAATGGATGCTTGTATACATAATCTGGTTTAATGACAGGTCATAAATTGTGCCATAGGCTAGTCTTTATATTTAAGTTGTGAAAGTGTTATTTCCTTCATAAAGTATTGATTTATAGGCCTTTTTATGAAATACTTTTGTGGTTTAGCTGTTTAGTTTGAGTTGTGAAGACAGATTGTAGGAGATATCATTGTGAATTCAATTGCATGTTCTTTCATCATTTAGGTGCATCACCACAGTTTGAAGTTCAGTTTATGCATTCAATTAAAGCCTTCTTCCCTTTTCAATCTAAGTCAAAGTTAGTTATTAGAAAAATCATAAAGGAAGCTGACCTATAATCCAAAGGTTAAATTTCAACATAGGGTACCCAGAACCTGAAGCTTTTCCCATGTTACACAGGATTGTGAAGCATCTCTTCTTTCGCACACGGGTGCACTCCTATTGATAACAATATTCTTATGTGTTATTCTTACACATCATTAATTGGTTAAAATTCTCCCATAACTTTTCTAGTCTTCTTTGTAACTGCCTTTTACATGCTCTTATGTGTCATAGAATCACTATGTATCTTACAATATCATAGATGATCTTAAACATATTACATGTCATGGAATATCGTGTACCATGCCATATTATAATTTACAAGTGGCATAGAGTTGGAACATTAGTTTATAAAGTAATAAATAATTTTAGAATTTGTAAGGTGTATGACACCTAATTCTAACATTATCCCACTTGTTGAATACCTTGTAAGAATAAAAGGGAAACCAACAAAACTAAACTAATTGTTAAGGATTTTGATGCCCTTAGCCTTACTTCACCATCTATGCTTCTCTATTCTCACAAATTTATCAATGCATCTACAACATTAATTGAAATATCCACCTTATCAAGCATAACCTTCCTATCCACCACTATATCATAGAACAATGGTCTAGTACTTGAAATCAATGTGCTATTTTCATGCATGAAACATAGGATTCTTTGTTAAGATGATGACACTCTAATTGCAATAGATAATGCATATTGCTCCTTGACTTAGCATAACATATGATAAAAATATCTAAATATAAAATCACTTCTTATAGGCATGGGTAGTTGTCATATACTTTTCCTTTGTAGTTTAAATAGTGACCACATCTTGTTTCTTATTGATCCAACTAATTGTCTAACCAAATATGCTAAATAAAAATCCATTAGTAGACTTCCTATTATCCACATCTCTTAATCCACATCCATATATCCACACATATTCACTTGCATATTGGAGACCTCTATTATTTAAGTCCTTGCTACTAAATTTTACTACTGTTGAACTTCTCTAGGACCAAATATACTTGATTTTGAATTTCATGATAATAAAATTCTTCAATGTTAAATATCCCTACTATTAAGTTACATATTTTTTGTCAAAGTACACATGATGTTGAAGACGTATTATTGAATTACTTGTTATATAAGATCCTTACTAATATTAGTAAATTTCCTTGCTACTAAAATTCCTTAAAAGTAAATAGAGCAATCTAAAGTTTTATGAAGAAATTCAAAGATCCTCTTTACTACAACCCCATGTTCCTTGCAAGTATTGACACAATATTTTACCTTATCCTCAATATGTTTCATAATTGGACCTACTCATACTCCATATTGGACCTATGTTCTTACTAAGTTTAAGGATTTGGAAGTGAAACTCTAGAACCTTGTGTGTCAACCTCAACACCTAACTCCTTCATGGACAACATCACCCCTTTCTTCATCAATCCTTATATACTCATCTCCTAGTGACACATGAACTTATTAAATTTTGATTAATACAATGGTCATGGAAATCCTATTCACCATGTATATAAATTGTACATCATTTTTTCAACCATTACCTTTGATGATCCCATTCTAGCTAATCATTCCCTCAAACATTAATAGATGATGCATTAAATTAGTTATATATTTTAGCACCTAGTTTCATACACTTGTTTTTAATATCTTATTCATCCCTTCACTCTTCACTTAAAATTCAATTTTGAACCCAAAGTCTCCCTTTGACAATTAAAAAGTCACAAACAAGATCTAGATAAAATTATTTAGGATTAATCTTCTAGATTGTATTCTTTATTGGTTGGCATGGAATTTAACCATATATATATAATTTTTTGTAGCCTATACATCTTGAGAATCTCCTACCACATGTCCAAGATAATCTATCTTTAACTCATTACACCTCTCTTTCATATCTGACCATGAGAGCCAATGAAGTTGATCATAAATTTATGAAGATCCATATCATCAACTCTAATAAACCTCTTATTGAGTCCACCTATAAAATTTATATAGAGGATTATTCTCCTATAATAGAGTAAAAATAAAATGAAAGAGGTTATGCACTACTTGCGACTTCTCCTAAACACTGAGATCTTAATGATAAGGGTGAAACATACAAATTTATCCTTACTATACATCTCCTCCAAAGACTTTTGATAATGAGATAGATTGGTTTGATGAATTTAAAATAAAACATGACTTATTATTCTCCCATGATTAAATAAGTAATGTAAAGAACAAAGATTTCAAATAAAATAAAATATATACAAAGTGGAGGAATACATGCACGTATTTGAGGAAAGTAATAGATAAATGCAAGTTGAGTTGCAGAAACATTTGGTCACAGTGAAGGATTGAATATATTGAATTTGGAATAAGGATGAATTAATGCAAAATGAGTACTTAAATAGAATATTGAAAGAGCCAAATGAAATTGAAGAGTGATAGTGATAGAGGATAATAATTTACTTGCCTGTAACAAATTGAAGGAGCAATAAATAAAGCATTTAAATTTTCCTTTGATTTATGTGTTGCAAGTATGAAGGTGTTGTTATTGATGTCAACAGGATACAGGGATAACTTTAAGAAACCCCCCCCTTGGTGAAGGTGTAAAATCCTAGCGAATCTTGTATACTTCCCGATAAAAATATTAATTTTAGTGGAATTTTTTTCGTTTTTCAGGAAAAAAATAATCTTGATTGGTGAATCTTTTCTAATTGCTTGAAGTCTGTGGAAAATCCTGGTGAATTGCAACATTTTTTAAACCAATAAAATATATCATTGGCGATTAAAGCCTATTTTTAAACCAAGAAAATATTTTCATTAGCGAATTAAACTTGTTTGCAAAATAGAGAAAAAAAATTGTTGGCGATTAAAAAATATTTTCATTGGCGAATTAAACCTATTTTCAAATGAATAAGAAAAAATATTGGCGAATTAGCATAATCTCAAACTAATAAAAAATTCAGTGGAAAAATATCAACACAAATCAATAAAACCATGACCATTTGATGAATTTTTGATGGATGGATGTAGTTGCATTCCAGAAGTAAATCTCTGAAGCACTAGATTTGCAAATTAAAACCTCCAGAATAACACTAGAACCATTAGATGCGGACATGTGGCAAGATCAAGTCTCATTGCTCATCACGATAATGAACCCTATGGGTTGAAGGATTTTGGCGATGAGCGATAGAACTTAAGTGGCAGAAATATGCACGTGCATAAAGTTTGTTTTAAAAGAGGGACCACCTAGGAAGAATGTAGGACCAGGGCTTAAAAACTTAAGAATGTTTTACACAAAGGATGTAAAGGCCAAACAAGGCTGAATTATCAATCTTATAAAATAATTGAATCCTTGGACCAAAGTAATGAAGGAAATATGTGCCAAGGATATTCCATATTTGTATCCAGATGTCAATGCAAATCAATATAACCAGGACTGTTTGATGAATTTTTGATGGATGACTGTAGTTGCATTCCAGAAGTAAATCTTTGAAGCACTAGACTTGCGAATTGAAACCTCCAGAATAACACTAGAACCGTTAGATTTTTAGAAATGAATGGTTGAGATTTTATTACTTATTAAATCACTTAAAGTCATGACAACCAAAATAATATTAAGGAATGATCAGAACCGTCGAAGGAACTATAACAAGGTGCAAAATATTAAAGAAATATTAAAGAACTAGTGTTAAAGCTTGCGCTACTAAAGGAGCCTTTTAACTTTTAAGCACATGCATTTTTTTTTATAGTTAAATCGCTGCTAAATGGGGTAGCATCCTGTATTAATCAAAAGAGTTTTTACATTCCTTCATTTCCACAAAAAATTAAAGACCCAAGTATTGAACAAACATCAATGATTAAGGATTCAAGTGTTGAAATAAATGTTAATTGTCACATCAATGATAGTGGTATTGGTGAATTTAAAAATGTTAAGTGTGAGTATTTGATGTCATACTCATTGTCTTCATTCTAACTTCTATATATACTTAACCAAATTGATGAACTCTTCATATCATTTATAATATATTTGGCTTTGATTTCTTTCTTCTCTATTCTCAATTTAACTGTGATATTATGGAGTCTTCATGGCATGTCATGCTACCCAAATGTTTTTGGGAGAAAAGAAGGGATGATGCATACAACAGACGAAAGTTGGGTATGGTTTTTACAATTCCTTGTGTGCGGGTTGAGGATGCTATAAGAATAATTGTGGGTAGGGAATGGCTTCAGAACAACCCTCATGCTCTATATTTTGAGGTAGCTTCGACTTTCTTGTCCAATTGCATGGACATTTTGCTTGATAAAGATTTGGTGAATACGCTAGCAATATGTTACTTGTAGCCTTTCATTTACTCTATTTCTTCATTAGAGTTGGCGTTGGAGCATTACAATTTTGAAAGTGGGTTAGTGCCTGTTGGTGGAATTTTTAGGAAAGTGGAATTGCATGCTTCTACAACGTAGGCTTTTTCCCTGGTTAATATGAGATGGGGTTTTCTATGTGATACAAAAAATGAATTATTAAAGAGTCTGGAGTTTTGGAGGAAGGTTTTGGGTGATTCACTTTCTTCTCTGCTATTAGTTTGTTAAATTTGATTCACGTTCTACTCAAACACTCGGTTGATGGCCTCAACTAATGTTACAAAAAAAAATAGTAATGAATTGTGTGACGTGTCACATGTCTATATTTTATTGTCAGTGTAACACTTATTGTAATATGTACTTTGTGACTGGTTTTTTGTCACATTTAGTGGCTTTTTGGCCATGCTGGTTATGTACTATGTACTTCAGTCTTTAGAAATAGCTACTTAAATTAAAATACTTTTCATGGCTCCATTCTTATAAATCCTCTTTTGATTTGATCAATATAAAATGTGGCTTTTAAAACTAATAGTAATTATCAACATATAGTTATGATCATAAGTGAGTGAGCAAAATTTATTGTGACTTAGTGGACATTGATAATGATTAAGGTAAAACGATACATTTAATTCTCTCTTTTCAATATGTCAAATTCCTCTACCTTTCATTTATTCTATTGAAATTCTCAATCTTAGTTTTTGAAGAAAGTGTGGCTATGGTACTGTAGGCGATGACGCAGATTAATGCCATATGAACATCCAAAGTGATTGATTGGATAGAATTATATTGAAAATTGCACGATGTATTGTAGAATCGTAGATGATGATGTCAATAATCTAGTGATCTAGTGAAATAAGATTTGTAATGATTTCATATCATTTGAGTGGCACCGACGATTTTGACAATTGATAGCTTGTCAGCTTGAGGTATCGTTTACATGTAGCCAGGCTACTAGAGTCTATACGTCAATCAAATTAAACATTTAAATTTTAAATGTAAGGCTTAAGTTACACAAATCGATTAAGTTGGTTTTTTTGTTTGCACGAATCACGATTATGATTATACCCAACCTCACACGTGACACGTGTGAGGTACACACAATGATTAGGCTGGTAGTGGCACTATTGGCCCATAAATAAGGATAGTGAGCACAACTGAAATCATTCATTGAAGGCTAAATGTTTTACTATTGAGTGCAATGTTTGAATTGTCATAAGGGTTTTCATTTGTAGGGTTAATAAGGACTCAGGAAGAAGATGATGTGGTATTATTGGGGATACTCTAAATTCTCCTGCCTCTAGTTATGTAGTTACATAGTAAAAGACCAATTTCCTTCAAGTTCAAAATGGGTGGAATTGGAAAGAAGTTGATTTGGTTGACTTGACTTCTCAGATAGGTTTTGAACCAAGATGAGGAGCTTTGATGGAGATAAGTGTTATCCCAGTGCATGGAGGCTGCAAGTAGAAGATGGGAGCAATTTTACTACCCCTTATCTTCTGCATGACTTTGGTTCTTGAAGGGGATAAGCACATTTTGTATCTTCACAACTCCCTTTTCCCCAACATGGTTGGCCAGGCAAGCCGCATGCATTTATTTTTAGTGCCCATGGCCTACCAGGTAAGTCCCATGTGTTTATTTTTAGAGCACATGGTTGACCCGACAAGTCCCATGCATTTATTTTCAGAGAGAAATTTGTATTAAGTTGTCACTAGTGGTCCAACAGAAGCTTGGCGCTTACATTTGTATTTGTACTATGTAAAGTAACATATGTTTTTTATACCAAATAGGAGCTTGGAACTTGCATGCTCCACTCATCTTTAAAAAGATATGTAATAATGTGACATTGTAATTCAGTTGTAATAAAATAAATGGTTGTGATATTCTTCATTATTCATTTACAGTAAAGAATTATTTTCTGAATTTAGTGTCTATGAATCTATTCAAATCAAATTTTTTTCCTTTAAGAATTTGAGTATTATCTATTTATGAAATAATTACATGCAGATTTAAAACTATTACCATATAATTTTGACGTGGAATTCTAATATCTCAAGGTGCCCAATTTTTGAGCCAACAAAAACATAAAGAAATACAAATGAAAAAAGAAAATTTCCATCAAATTGACAAAAAATATTATACACTGAAAGTTGTCACTCTTGTTAGGGTTTACTGAAATGTTATTGATTTATAATTTTTCGTTGACCTTCTCCCCCGGTTCTCGGTATCATTATTCATTTTATTAAGTCCTTTGCAACATTAAGTTACCCACCCCTTGGCCTTGATGTCAATCCTAGCACATTAAAGTTTAAAACAACATTAAAACACATGTTTATTATTTACATCATAAATTACTCAACCATTCGATGAACATTTGATGTATGGTAATACTTGCATTCTGGAATGAAATGCATGGAGTGCTAGGCTTGCAAACTTAAACCTATGGAATCACCCTATAACTGTTAGATTTACAAAGATCAACGGTTTAGAATTTGTTGTCAATCCAAGACCAAATGGCTTGTTTCAAATGTTGTCATCCATGTACTAATTGTGTAGTCCATAAGCAACACGTAGATGACGAGACGTTTCATTCAATTTAATGTTTGAATAAAAAGCACTTTCTACTGCTAAGTGACTTTATTTTTAAGTGAGAGGGTTAGAACACGGGGAGATTTTAATCTTCAATTTTCTTATTGTAGTGCACCACCCTATTTTGGGTTCCACAGTTCCACTTCCAACAAAGCCATTCCAATAACCCAGTTTCCATGACTGTCAGCTTTAATCTTTTCAAGAATAAAAATCTAGGCAAGTGAAAGAATTCTTGTGGCTACGTTTCATCATTTGATGTTTCTTAAAATCTTATTTTGTCAAACTTTGAAGTTTAGGTTTAGGGTTAAGAGACTTAATAATTAAGAAAAATTGAGGACTAATAGGGAATTCACAATTTAACATTGTATAAGCATGCCTACCACCAATACCACTAGAGAAATGTCGGATAAAAAAATACATTATGCAAAATTGCTTAAAACCCTAGGTTTCACTAATGAATACCATGATATTTATGATCTTGAAACCTATGGTAGGTGTACCTCAAAACTTAGATTTCCATCTTAGAATAAGGCTACAAAGAAAATGCAAGTTAATAGTTTTAGTGCACTGCGGGTAATTGGATTAGTGCACATGATGTTACATGAGGTTTTTCCATGCCAGAATTTATCATGGTCTATGCCAAAAATTATGATGATAACAAAAGATCAATTGTTAATAAAGATAGCAAAGAAGAATTGTTATCCATTAATGCAAAAGAACTTGGAAAAGTGTTGGGGTTTACAACCGAAGAATTTGGAAATGTCCACATTGACCTAGAAAAGCTTGCTAGTGATTATGAAGCAGTGGATGAAATGGAGAAAGATTCTTTCTTAAATAAAATAGTTCAGGATAGAAATAAATTGAAAGGTGATCATAAGCCTCCTTATGATTTGGATATTTTTAAACCATGGGTTCAAGATACTATTTCCATGCTAGCATTTTGCCTCGGGCTGGATAGCAATTTGGAAGTGGGTGCAAGCCTCCTTGAAATGGTATATAATATCCATCATGGTGTTCCACATGTCAAATATAATTTTATTGAGAACATTGTAGAATCCATGCATAATTTTTTTTTAATGATTAAAGGAGGTTCCACCAAGAAATTTAGGTTTTTTAAAAAAAGGGGGTAAAAACTTTATTGAATATCAGAAAACAACATTACAAAGGAAGCAAAGGACCGAGGTCCCAAGGAGAAACAAGCACAATCGGACCAAACTAAGAAAAAACAGCCAACACCATCATCTATCACCATTCCCAGCCCTATCTTCAATAAGAATACTCGTTAAATCAGGACAGAGCTCCTGAGGAATCAACTCCCACTCCTCAATTCTCCATCCCTCAGCATGCTCAGAAGCCCATTTTGCCAAACAATCAGCTACCCTATTCCACTCCCATGGAATATGGACAAAAGTCACAGTTTCCATCAAAGAACTAACGCGAAGAATTTGTTGCACAACCCTAGCCAATTGCCAGCTGACATCTGCCACTTTTTGCTCAATAAGCAAATTGATCAATATCTGGGAATCAGATTCACAAACAATCCTTCTCCAGCCCAAAGCATGCGCTCTCTCGAGAGTGTCAAGAATAGCCAATCCTTCCACAAGGTTGATGGTATGCATCCCTTCATAGATCGAAAAGAGAAAGATCACCAAGCCCAAAGAGTCCCTACCAATCCCCCCAATACCAGCTGATCCTGGATTGCTCCTGGAAGATCCATCAGTATTGATCTTCAACACACCGCAAGGAGGAAGTTGCCATTTGCCATCCCTATCAATTTTTTGCTTCTCACGCCGTCTTTGCCGAGCCCTTGCCAAAGCCAAAGACGACCCCTGAATCCCCAAATTCTCCACCAACTCTGTATCCCTTTTCACCAAAGGGAATTCCACTTCACACCTAGCTCCCACAGTTTCTTGAATCATGCCCAATAATCTCTGCCAAATTTGTTGCACCAGCCTCCGCTCTCCTCGAAATATCCTTCGATTGCGTTCCAACCAAATCTGCCACAGTAAGAAGATAGGCCCCACAAACCACACGTCCTACAAAAAGGAGGCCACAGAAGGGGGCCGACCCATCCCCTGCCAAAAATCAATCAAGGAGGAAGCATGAACACAAAGAGTTTTCCAAACACCCCACCAAAAATGCCAGAGTTGGAGGGCAAAAGAGCAACGGAAAAACAAGTGAGTACAATCCTCCTCATTAGCCCCACACATAACACAAACAGAAGGACCATGGAAACCTCTCTTCTGAATGTTATCCCAAGTCAGACACTTATTCCAGGCCAACATCCAAACAAAACAATTACATTTTGGCCAAGAAAGCTTGTTCCAGACCTTCTTCCACCACTGAATTTCAGGCCCAGCCCACCTATGAGACCATAACACACTATAACCAGAGGCTACAGTATAGGTCCCCCTAGGATTGGGGGACCAAGCAAGCACGTCATCCTCTCAGAGAGAGCTACATATGCGACTGGAGAGGATACTTTGCAGCACAACACAATCCTCTTGCAAACCAACATCCAGCCACTCAGCAGGGGACTTCCAGTTGGCCCTCTCCATCTGACCACAGGAGGAAAAGGAATTAAAGTCACTCACCCGCGACCAACCAGCCTCAAGAAACCTTTGGCAAAGATTCAACAAGTTGGGAAATTGGGAGGTGATCGGGGGAAAACCATCCCAAGAGTCTGACCAGAATTGGACCTCAGTCCCCTTCTTGCAGATCCAAAATAATCCTTCCTTAATAAGCACAGCCCCTTTTTTGAGGGTGCCCCATATTACAGAGCCCTTCCCCATAAGGGGATACCTAGAAATATTGGGATGGGGGATCCCCGGGAGATACTTCTGAGAAAGAATCCTGGCCCAACTCTTGTCCTGCTCCTTACACCACCTCCAATACAATTTAGCAGCCAAAGCCTCCCTAGTCAAAGCCGATTGCCTCAACCCCAGACCACCATAATGTTTCGGACTGCAAACCACCTCCCATCTAACCAGACTCCACTTGGAGGACTCCAAGCAACCAGCCCATAAAAATTGTCTTGCCACAAAATCAAGGTCCTTAAGAAAGCCCATAGGGGCAACCTGAAGCATGCATCTATAAATGGGCAGAGCCTGCACCACAGACTTAATCAATTGAACACGACCAGCAAAGGATAACCAATGATGAGTCCGGTGATTAACTTTCGCCCGAAATTTATCCAAAATGATCTGCCAAGACTCCTTAGGCAGTCTACTCACCGAGATGGGAATGCCAAGGTAAGTCACTGGGAGAGTCCCGATCTGAAATCTCAAAGTTTGGGCAATCCTCTGCTGAATGGGGCCCAGAGTGTTGAAGAAGAAAATGGAAGACTTGCCCTCATTAATCTGTTGACCGGAGGCAACCAGGTAAACATCCAACACTCTCCGTAAATTAGAGGCCTCTCTCATTGTAGCCATCCCCATCAAAGCAGTATCATCCACAAATTGCAGGTGAGTTTGTGGAGGTAAGGTGCCACCCCACCTCCAACCTTGAATGAGACCAGACTCCACATTCCATTTAATCCATCTCCCCAAACCTTCAGCCAAAAGAATAAACAATTAAGGGGAAAGAGGATCACCTTGACGCAGCCCCCTAGAAGCACCAAATAACTCAGAATGACTCCCGTTGATAAGCACTGAGAAAGAGACTGAAGTAACACAACTCAAAACCCATTGAATCCAATCTTCAGCAAAACCAAAAGCACCAAGAACTCGTTGAAGGAAGGACCACCTAACTCTGTCATAAGCCTTAGCCATGTCCAGTTTGATAAACATTGTTTTTTCTTTAGAGCTAGCCATAGAGTGGATGACCTCAGTAGCAATAACAATCCCATCCAGAATTTGCCTACCCGCAACAAAACCACTTTGTTCTTCAGAGATCAGCTCCTCAAGCCCCTTTTTCAACCTGTCAGCAATAAGTTTAGAAATAATTTTATAAATTACATTGCATAAAGAAATGGGCCGAAATTGGCTTAACCTATCGGCCCCCTCGCTCTTGGGAATAAGAGCAAGAAAAGTAGCATTTAGGGCCCTTAGCATCTGCTTATTTTGTTGAGATTCTTGAACCACAGCTAGGAGGTCCAATTTGATGATATCCCAAAATTCTTGAAAAAACTCAATAGGGAAACCATCTGGACCAGGCGCCTTTCCTTTCTTCATATTGAAAACAATCCCTTCAAGCTCTTCAAGTGAGATATCACTCATGAGTTGCCGATTCAAATCTCTAGACACAAGAGAGGGGATACAAGAAAGAATCTGCGCTTCCTCAGGAGACCCCCCTTGCGAGTCCTCCCTAAAAAGAGATTCAAAGTATTGCATTGCCTCCCTGGAGATTTCTGGGAAGGAGGAAAGATGGTCTCCCCTGTCATTCACCAGACTAAAGATAGAATTGCCATGTCGCCTGGCTTTCACTAAATTGAAAAAGAAAGCTGTATTTTTATCCCCTTCTTGAAGCCACTCAATGCGAGCCTTCTGTTTCCAATATAATTCCTCCCGTAGTTCCCATTCTTCAAGAGTTTTCACAGCCCGAGCCTCGTCCTGAAGCAACTTAGCCGTCACCCCATCCTCCCTTAACCTCCTTGTGATACCATCAAGATCTTCCTGAGCCCTCTCCTTTGCATGGAAGACATTCCCAAAGTACTGACGATTCCACCGTTTGAGTTCAAATTTAACATATTGAAGAAGTTTAGCAAAGGCATACATTGCCGTACCATAGGCTGGTCTACCTTTCTTCCACTAGTCAGACACAAAAGCATTCAAAGAAGGGTCTCGCAACCACATAAGTTGGAACCTAAAAGAGGGCGCACGAGGCACACGAGTTGACTCAATAGCAAGCTTAATAGGCCAATGGTCAGATCCTCTCCAGTCCAAGATCTCAGAGCAAGATGACCACATCCCTCCCACCCAGTAACAGGAAACTAGAAATCGATCTAATCTTTCAGCGATGCAGAAATCACCAACCCGATGATTGTTCCAGGTGAACTGACCATTACGGGGTTTGATATCAATAAGATTCAAGGTATTGATATTGTCACGGAGCATCAGTGCAGAGGGCTCCAACCTTCCAGTACCACCACGCTTCTCAGCCAACTCAAAAATAGCATTGAAATCTCCACCCAAAATCCATGGGTGAAAAGGCATCATGCTACGGATAAGCCTGATATGGGACCACAGACCTTGTTTACCCTGAAAATCAGTAGGTGCATATATATTAGAAAAAAGAATGACTTCCCCTGTCTCAAAACAAGTGGCCATCATAGACATAGAGGATTTAGAGGAAATCCACCAAAGAGCTCAGATTCTTCGAGGATTCCATAAACATGCCAAACCCCCAGAAGCTCCATGAGCTCCAATACACTAGCACTCCCCGTTCCTCCACAACTTAGGTGCCAAGCCTTGCATATTCTCGACAAATAACTTAGTCTCTTGCAAAAATAAGACATCAGGACCTTGCCTTCTAACTAAACCTTGAACCGCTTTTTGTCTAGGGCCGCTGTTCAAGCCCCGAACATTCCATGACAGAACAATCATTTCAAAGGGCTTGAAAAATGAGAATCCAGAGTCTTTACCGACCCTAACTCCACCAAATTCTTGCCTGCCAGTTTAATCTTTTCCACATCCTTTTTTCTGCCTGGTTTAGCAAATTTCTCTGCCCCACCCTTCTTAATATCCTTCTGCAAAATGCCTAATTTGAGAGGAGGCTTAACCTTCTTAGCCAGGTCTGAACTAGTGGGCTGCCTAGGAAGAGAAGAATCCTCACCAGCTAAAGTATCAGCGGTTGAGGGTTCCAGCACTTCTGACACCACCAACTGCTGACTAGCTTCCTTGAGTGGACAATCCTCCCTTTGTGCCTCCATAGAAGAGTCAAGAACAAAATCCTCCTGAGCTGAGCCCACAAGCCCCTGATCTAAGTTGATCAAACCTGGGTTTACCTCCTGTTGGCCGAGCTCATCCAAGACCTCAAATCTGTTAAAGGTACCTTCATCCTGCCTTTCTTTAAAAGGTCACTTTTGACCCCTATTTTGATTTCGAGCCGTAACCGGAGTAAAACCATCAGACGCACCTACCTCATTAGGAGAACTACTCTTCCCCTTATCTGATTCTGAAGGATTGCTAGCAGGTTGTGAAGGCTGTGACTGCATAGGCTTATACCTTGGACATTTCCGCTGCAAATGACCATATTCTCGACAGAGCCGACAACGAAAAGGGAGAGTTTCATAGTCTAAATGTTGCACCCAAAAGTAAGTGCCCGCACTCATTTCTATTGCATTGGGTAAAGGCCTACCAAGATCAATCTCAACACAAATACGTGCAAAAGTCATTACTTTTTAACCCAAAGTTTGCGATGAAGTCCCAACTAGTTTTCCCAGCACCGAGGCCAAAAGGTGCAGCACATCCTCTCGACAGCATTCCACCGAAAACCTCGGTAGACGAACCCACACCGGGACACGATTTGGAAGCTCCTCGGAAAGGTTAAAACCTGCATGCCATGGCTTGATAAACAACCCTACCTTATTATGAAAATAAGGGCCTCCCTCAAATACCCTATTGCGATCAGCACTGCAATTAAAAGTAACCATGAAATAATTGTTCGCCAACAACATTATCTCCATTTCCCCCTCTGGCTCCCATGTCCTTCGGGCCCAAACCTCCAAAAATTGCAAAGAAACCCTCATCCCCAAAAACTTGCAATATAAGGAGTGATTTGAGTAATACTCAACATCTTCAGCAATCATTTCAGACGGAACAACCAGTTTCGGCCTCTCCTTGCACCGCTCGAGACAGCCGTTAATCTTCGTTATTCGCACACCATTAGACAACCCAGTATCAGCAATCCCAGTATTCAGATCAAACAAGTTGTTATCAAAAGTCTTCATCCCTTGACTTGAGAACTTCGAGCCCAATGCTACCCGAAAGTCCAAATTAGGGCATCCCTCAGACGTCTCACCCTTCGAGTATGCCATCATCCTCTGGAACATTAAACACACACCTTGCACGACAATGGGTGGGGGATTCCTCCCCACGCCCTTCCTCCCTGCTCCACACCAGCACCCGCACCACAAGCCCTTCCCACCCACACACTAGGAAGAGAAGAAAAAGAAAAACACAACAATGAAACTCAGATCGCTCTCTTACCCCCACGCACCACCAAACAACCCTGCCCTCACACCGTTTACCACCTCCCCACACCTAGGCCGTAGCAAATTCAACCTCCCACACGGGCGTCCAATGCCAGATGCTAAGGAAACCCTGCCAGGAAGAAAAAACGAGCCTGAAGCACGCCACTCGCCTCAGGTCACAGCGCCGCCCAACAAAGAACCCAACCCCCTGCCACGCACAAAATATCCCCTCCCAGCCAACACAGACACAGCACAGAACCACCACGAGCTAGGGCGCGGATGCCCTAGCTCGACACCCGAAACCACAGTCTCGAGCCATCCCTTCACCAAGAAATTTAGGTTCACAACCTACTGGTGTTATCTTTTTCTATTCAAATTTAGAGGAATGTTTCAAACCAACAAGCTTCAGATTCGGCCCTATAGTAATGTTGAGGAAAATAAAATGGCTCCAGTATATGAATGGACCACTGAGATAAGGATGCATGATTCTTGAAGGAACTACAATCATTTTGTAGACTACTTTTTAGTTCCATTGCATCAAGCAATTACAATTACTCCAATGCCTAGATTGCCTATGCCATGTAGAAACTGCATTCAACTAGGAAAAGAAATATAATTGGCTAATTGGTACTTAATGGAAGAATATCCTATGCTAAGATTTTATGGATCAAGAGTACAACCATACAAACTTCTAATACATGTGACAGAAAGGGTTTTGCATTGGAATATGTAAGGCATATGTAGAGTACTGACGAACTACACTTTCAGAATCAACAAAAGAAGACCTTATTCCTTCTTTACCTTTTTCATGTGGAGGGTTCACATTCAAGAGAAAAGCATTTAGTGTGGCACATAATCTTTTGATTTTTTTAATTTTATTTTGATCCTATCTATCACTAGCAGTATGATCCATGTGACACCATTAAAGAAATGATTGTGTCCAATAGGAATGCTGCAACTAGAATTCAACATCAAAGTAAACCCTTGCTTGAAAACTTGAGAAACAAGGATTCTTGGGATGAGGTCAAAATCGCAATGGAGAAAAGTGTTGCTGAGAATGGTATTTCTTTTGAACAATTGTTAGCAAAAATTATGACATTGCATCAAAATACAATTAGGAGGTACAACAATTTTTATGAAAAAAGTGATAAAACATCTAGTAGAGTAAAAATGCCAGATTCTCTAGAGAAGGAAGTTACAAATAAAAATTGGTCACGATAAAAAATTATTGCCTTTTGGTCTATGAGGAAGGAGCTAGGTGATCCAAGAGCTCTTGCAAAGTATGGAGATAACGAAGAAGATTGCGAGTTTAGCAAATTGTGGAATACAAAGCATCTCGATGAATATGAAAATAAAGAAACTAATGTTGAATGTGATGATGACAGAGAAGAACAAATCCATTTCAATTTCAAACTTGGTTTAAGTGAGGCCACAGAAGAAGCATATAATTTAGGAGCAAGCATAGCTGAAAAAATGGGTTATGAAGGTGGTCCTTTGGGGTCCCAAAGACAAGGCCCTTGGATGGTAATAGATGTAGAGCATAGAAAACCAGTTGATAAATCTAGCCTTGGGATTGGAGGTGAAAAAGTAGACCAAGGGCATACAAGTCAATTTGTTAGAGCTTCAAATCCTCATCCTCATGGTCAGATACAATCACAACTAGGACATGCCCATGGTGTAGAGCTTAGTGCAACTGGAACTGCCGCTGGTGGTGATGGTATGGGTAGTAGTACTAGTAGTGGTCAACATGTGCTACAAAAACAAACTACACACAAGAGGACAACAATACAAGATACCATAGAAACACCAGGTGATCAAGGGATACATAAGAGGCAAAGGATTTTGATAGGTCCAAGTCACACAACCAGTGGATCCACCACAAAGGAGTTATTTCTAGGTACTCCCCCACTGCTACTTAGTGTGGGTGCAATATCATTAGCAACTACAAGTACTCCTATTCCTTCACCATTCAAGCATTCCATTGTTCCTACATCCCTAGGTTTTGATTACATTGAAGAGTTTAAAAATAAATCATACTTGAATTAAAAAGAAAAGAAGCAACTGATGGAGAGTGTGTCTGCTATAACTTTAGAGCCTACAAAAACCATGGTATTACCCACATTTGATACAAACAAAGAAATAATGGAGTACACAATTCTTGTTTCCACAATTCAAAACAAACCAACAAATCAGATCGCTCGATCTAAATTCCAGGTGAACAATATTCAATTGGATTTTTCTGGACTCAAAAATACTAAAAAAATTAATGTATCAAAGAAGAACAATGAATTGGTGTACAAATCATTGCTAAAGCAAGATGGAGAGAAAAAAAGGTTGCAATCTAAAATAGAAAAGTTATAGGAAGACCTAGCAAATGAGAAAGCAAAGAGGAAAGAAACATATAACAAGAGCAATGAATTAGAAAAAAGAATAAAAAAATTTACCTCTACATCAACAAGAAAAGAGGATAAACAAAATGAGAGAGAAGTGAATGAACTAAAGCAAAGGCTAGATGTGAGCAACGAGAAATATAATGAGGAAAAATCTACTTCACAAAAATGAAGACTAAGCATTGCGAATGGAAATGCACAGTGGGAACAAAAATTGGAGAAAGAGAGAAAAATAAATGAAAGATTGGAGGTAGAGTTGATGGAAGCAAAAAATAAAATTAAGTCTTTCCAAAATAGGTTATCTGCATTTTGTAGAGAAACAATGAGGCATATGAAACAAAAGATCTGGGATGAAATAATGCAGAGGATTGATCATTTGTGTGACATGTTTGAAATGATTGATGCTATCTGACAACATTATAAGAAGCTCAACAAATATTTAGTGGACAAAAAAAATGTACTAGCAATAGAGAAATCTGTAAATCAAGTTCAACAAACAGTCTACAGAGCTAGTGACAATGTCTTGAAATCAAAAGGGATTACTAATTAGCTTGCTACATCAATGATGTTATCATCTATCATTGAAAAGTGTTTGAGAATGCTTGAAACAAAGGAATATTTGTATTTGGCTGTAAATAAGATGAAGAAGGTGGATGAAAAGGTAAGGAACTTCACAGAGCTTGGTTTGTCAGAGGCTTTTGACACAAATGAGCGATTCATTGGAAATAATGATTTTAGAAAGAAGATGGAGGGTGCAAGGAAGATTGATTTGGACCAGTCTCCGCAGAACCTAGATGTGGTGAACTATTTGGATTCTATCAAACCATTGCTAACCTTGAATGCAAAATTGACTGAAGAATCCAAGACATGTTACAATTTCAATAATGAATTTTTAAAAAATCTTCAAGTCAAACAACATCAGTTAGAACAAATGACAATTCGACCACCTGAATAGTTGAAGTTGCTAGAAAAGGTAAAACAGTGATTTGATTTTTGATAATATGAGTTTCCAAGTTCCAACTCAGCTCTGTGCAGAGTTGTCTTTGAGCAACATTTTGCATTGCCAATGCCTCTATGTATTCCTTCATGTGAAAATCAATAAAAAATATTAAATTCAGACTTCAGTAATCTGTTGATGTTCAATTATCTGTATTATTTATTTTATCATTTGAAGAAAATATTTGGTAGTGGTTTCAACTACTAGATACACATTAAATGATTGTTGATGTTCATTGTTGTATATGCTACTAATACTATTGTTAATATGTTATTAAGCATTGAGTTGAATGATGAATCAGTGAGTACATGTTCAATTTTTACTTTTAATACAATTAAAATATGACCTATAAGGTGATTTTAATTCTAGGAATCCATAATCTTAGTGAAATTCATTACAATTCACACATCAATACTCAAACTCCATGAATACTTATCAGATCCACTAAACATTTATATGAATTCATGCTTTGATCAAGGTACTTTAATTGGTTCATTAAACTAGAGCCAAAATTAAAACATACATCAATGCATAATGACAAAGAAGATTAATGAAAGATCATTGATCAAATTTCATTAATAATTCATGTAAAATGTTACAACTTGAGAGATGATAGACTCAAAATAAGGGAGCAAAAAAAGCTTTAGGCTAAGCTGAGATGTGCACATGTCACATTTTCATTTGACAGACTATACCGGTAATTTCCTTAAGAAATAGTTACAACAAACCAAAAGATATTCTCATGAGCAATCATCCACTCCCTAGTTACAACATGACTTGAACTAGCTGGTCCTTGAGACCTTAATATTTCCACTTGTTGTTTCCATAATGCTAGCTATGTTTCAAGTTCACCAACCTTTTGTTGAATCTTATTATATTCATCAATAAGCTCATTATACTTACTTCTTGTTATCCATAACTTTTAAACTTGTGTCAAAAATTTTAAACTTCCCCTCCTTTGGTCTTACGAGTCTTTTACCTCATTCATTGTCAATGCCTTGCTATTTATTTCTCTCAGTGAATGCTCAAAGTCATGGTTTTTGTGATTTTCCTAACCTTAGTCACTAGTCCTTTGAGTTTTATAACCTTGTCATGGAGTTCTAAATTTTCATTTCCCGACTCCCCGACTTGGTTCACTTTGTTGAGTTGCAAGTCTTTGCTAGTCATCTTTGTAGTCGGTGAGTTAGAGGTTTCCAAAACTTTAAAACTTCCGACTTTGGTTCTAAGGTTCCAATTTTCCACGACCACGTAACATTATGGAATTATCTTGGCTTTCAAAGGCGTCATCATCTCATTGAATGCTATGTACGGACTAACCTTGAGTTGTCTTTTCAGGAATTTCAAAAAGCATGTAGGTTTAAAGGATATCTTTTCGAGGAATGAAATTGAATGACACATTTAATGCACGTCCTATCAAAATAACAACATAAGTGGGTGTTGAAGTTTTACTAATTCATTTAGCATGCATTCTCATTCTTTTCCAATGTCAGTACTTCTCAAGTGCAAACATTCTATCTTCGCGAATTTGTGCTCATATAGAGTGGAATTCAAAATCACTTGTCTAGCATGAGGGACACTAAAATTGGGCACCTCAATTTGGAGGAGTTTTTGGTGCACTTGGAGCAAAGTAAGAGAACACCACTAGAAGATAAAGTTTTGCAGAGTGGTTTGGCGCATGCGGGCAGTTTTCCCAAGGCTATACAAAGCATTGACCTGGTGATTACGTGCGCAAGGGGCACCACTCCAAAGAATCAAGAAATTAGAGCTGTGGATGGGTTAGTCATTGGAAGAATTACTCCTAAAGTAATTTCCCATGCATTAAGCATTCCAAAGAGGAAAATTGTAGAGGAAATGTCTGTGGCTGTTGGTGATGAGTTTTTCAGAATGAATGATGAATGGTGCAAAAATTCCATTGCGAATAATTGGTTGAAGTCTGAGAAAAAGGGTAAGTCTCAGTTTCCCTCAAAGCTTAAAGGGTTCATTTTAAGGATGAAATTTTAGATGCTATCACCTTGCTACATTGTGTGGTTGGTAATGCATATTTAAACTCTTTTGAATTTTGGATGTGTCATTTTATTCTACTGATTTGTAGTGAAAATAAATTCATTGAATGGGCTAAGATTATTAGTTATCATTTAAATGAGCAATTGATAAATTTCTGGCAAACTATTTCCTTCCACATGTGTTCATACCTGGTTTACATTCTATCCAGTCAAGAGGTTGTTTGGGCAAGGTTGGAACCGCAAAGGTCTCTGACGTCGGACACACCTGTGTATAGAATTTCTCCACAAATCACTAAGGAGGTTGGAATGAGGAATTTTTGTTGCATCAATGATGCATTTTTAATGGAAATTGTGAGAAGAATTGATGGAAAACCTGAGCTTTAGGTTTGAATTGAAGTGGCTGCTCTTGTATCGAGGTTTGGAATTTTCTACATTCAGTTCAACATATTTACTTACCTTAGAATTGGAGGTTTTGAGAAGGCTCCATTGAAATTTCCCCATTACCCAAGTGATTTCCTAGTTTTTCTTGAAGTTTGCGACAAATGGCCGTTGTAAATGTTAAATATTTAAGCATGGGAAAGAAGGGGTATGCTTTTCCATTGTCCATGACTTCATTTTCTTGTAAAAGTAATAATATTGCTAGGGGTGTGGAGAAAGCCCTGAATGAATTCAATTTTTAGAGTTTTCCCATGAGAACTAATTTTGATAGCAAGAGTTATGTTAAGCCAAATTTGTATCAAGCTGGTAGTTATGAACATCACCTTGATATTAAAGATTTTTGGGAAGACTGTATAGATGAAGGTGAGGTGTATAGAAGAAATTCTGTGAGATTGACCCTAAGGAAAATACAAGCTTTTGGTATTTCTTTCAATATTTCAGAAGATGCACAAGAAGACTTGGTGATCATTGATCTCGAATATCAAGCCCTTGCTGCTAAGCCCTTGTACAAAATTAATTAGTCAAAGGATGAAGTTTCAGACTTAATGGTCCTTTTTTCCCCTATTTTGAGAACTTTAGACTGGTTGAACAGAAAATGGCGCCAAAGTGCAGGTTCTCCCCATGATCAAAGAGTTTAACATAGAAAAGAGCAAGGGATTGTACAGGCCTCTAGCATAAATATATCAGGTGGAAGGTAGTCAATTAGGTTGTTTGGCACTGGCTCACAGTCAAGAGGAGATGTCGAGAAGCCATAAGACACTGGGGCCAAGCTAAAATCAATTTGTGAACAGGATAGTGTACCCTCGGTACCTAAGAAAAATGATACTCAAGAAAAGCCAGTGCCTATAGACTCTAAGGGCATTTTTCAACAAATAATTGATGATAATTATTTTCCTACATTCTTTGAAGTTCCCCCTTCTCTAGTACAAGATACTTTTGTTTTTGTTCAATCAACTAAAGAAAAAAATGTAAGTGTTGAAAGTAGAGACACTGGATTAGTGGCATCTTCCCCAACATGGTTAAAGAAAGCAGTCGAGAAGAAAAGAAAGAATATTCCCGCAATGACAATTGAAGTAGATACAGTTGCCATACTACTACAGGGTCACTAGAAGCCCAAAAAGGCTAAGAGGATGTCACAAATTGTCACTGATTCCACTACTGGGCATCAATTGTTGGAGATTGCTGATCCAAAAAAGGACCTAAACAAAAATGAGATATCAGAAGTCGACTACAAGGTTTCTCATGTTGATATGGGGCCATCTACTTTAGAAGGTGATGTATATCATGTTGATTAGTCTGTTAATGCATTGATCAAAAGAGCAAAAGAACAAAAAAAGGAGAAGCTTCAGTTGCAATCTCATATTATCTCTTTAAGAAATTTTATTTCATCAATTGTGACTCCAACCACCGAGGAAGCCTCAAGCTCGAATGTTCAAGGTATTGATTCTGACACTTTGCAACAGGTAAGGAAAAATTTAGGTTATGCTAAAGCTACCAGAGAATGGATAGAAGGGTTTTATCAAGATAACATTTTATACATTAGTAAATTTAGGAAATTCTATGTTAATGTGTCTAAGAAAAGAAAGGAACTGGTAGCTGATCTCTAGCAGATCAGGAGAGAACATGGTAGCACATTTTTGTTTTCAAGGGAAATTGCAAAATTACCTGCATGGAACACACTTTGTTAATAAAAGAAAAATTGGTGGATGACCCTAGAGAAATTGATCCTTGTTGGTATGATTCATTGGAGTGGAAATTGTTAGTATATGAAGATTAAATCAAGGAAATCAATAAAGTGTTAGAAAAATACTTTGACATATTGGTGAAGATTAAGGAGAACTTCAATGCTCTTGAAGTGGACCTCACAGCTGAGTTTGATGAAAAGGTAGGGGATGTTGTAGACATGACGAGGGAATTTAAAGAGGTGTATCATAAAGAAGTAGGTGATCCTAAGACAACCACTGGAAACTTGTTCAGAAAATTGAGTTACTTACAAACCTATATGAGTGCATTTAAGGTGGAAAGTGTCAACTTCTATGAAACACTAGCTGAGTTAGACTGTGTACTTTCAAAATGGAGGACAAGGTTGCAAATCACCATGACTCCAGGAAGCAAAAATATCACCGCAATTGTCACCAAGTACCGGGAATATAGGCAAAGAGTAAAGGCACAAGAGGTGGAAATAGTTGGAAGTGAAAGAGTTGGTGTTGGGACCGCTGATTAGTTTTTAGTTTTTATGTTATTTTCTTTAATTTGGCTCTCTTGATACTTCAAAGACTTTTTATTTTAATTTCTAAAACAATTGTCTTCAAGAAATCGTTATCAAGACAATTTGTTTTACTCATTAGAACAAAAAAAAAACTCTGCTATTTTTACTGGGTTTCTGTTATTTCAATATAGAAAGACAATGGTGAAGTTCATGCATATGTAATCTTTGAGTTATGGTGTGTGGATTTATTATGCTTTTGTTGAGTAGTTTTCCAGTGGATTATCTATTATTGGAATGGTAGAATTTTGGTTAGTTTCATTGCTGTGGAATGTTTATCTGTGAATAAAGATTTTATGGTGATGGATACATAAGGATTTCTCAATATAATTTAAGTGATTTGGTAGTTTAAGCTTTTATTGTTTAAGTTGTGTGGATGCCTTTATAAATTATTTATGTTGAATTGTTAGCTTCTGTTAGCTTATAAGTTATGGATGTTGAATTGTTAGCTTTTGTTCAAGGAATGGATTAATATTCCTTTCAATTATTTATCATTTTCCAGTGGATTATCTATTATTGGAATGATAGATTTTTGCTTAGTTTCATTGCTGTGGAATGTTTATCTGTGAATAAAGATTTTATGGTGATGGATGCGTAAGGATTTCTTAGTATAATTTAGGTGATTTGGTAATTTAAGCTTTTATTTTTTAAGTTGTGTGGATGCCTTTATAAGTTATTTATATTGAATTGTTAGCTTCTGTTAGCTTATAAGATATGGATGTTGAATTGTTAGTTTCTGTTCAAGGAATGGATTAATATTCTTGTCAATTATTTATCAAAGATTGTGTGAATGGCAATGCAATAGGAATTTATAAGTAGTGTGATAAGTGTTGTTCTTTAAAAATGATGTAGAACCACATATCAAATTCAATACCATGGAATATAATATAAAATATAAAATATCACAATTTCATGGAATACAATATAAAATATCATCAAATACAGTTTAGAATATGGTTCATGAAGTGCAATATAAAATAAAATATCATGAAGTGCAATGATTCACAATTTCATTGAATACAATATAAAATATCATCAACTCTAGTTTGGAACAATGGAAATTGATTCATGAAGTGCAATATAAATACCTAAAAGCTCCTAATTCTCTTCCATTTCCCAAACGGAGTCAGGGTCCTCAAACTGACGTTCATCTTGAGATAAAGTAAAAGAGTCATCTTGATTCTGAGTCTACTCTTCATTTTCTTTGACCTATGTCTCAAATTCAACATTCATTGTGTGATTTGTGTCGATGTCATCTGCCCTAGTCCCACTACCACTACCAATGCGACCAGTACTAGTGTTTGGAATTGGAGTGTTGCACAACCCAGCCCCTCTTCTTTCACATGTGGACCTCCAGATTGCAAGTGCCCTTTCAAAATGATTTTTTTTGACATTATACATAGTTCCTTTCATCCTCAAGCAATTTTACAAATTCTTGTCTAGTTTGTTTCTTAACTTCGATTTCAAAAATGCCAATGTACTGAAAACTCTCTCATCCTCCACCGACCCCAATATCATTGTTTGACATAAATCAACGAGTTTGAAATATTTTGATATCGAATCACGCAATATTTCACTCTGACCTAAGTTTTTCCAAATCTTTTTTATTGATCCCGGTTCAAAGGCCTTCTCCATGCCCATGGATTTATACTGGTCCTTCATAGCTATTGAAAAACTCTTACATTGTTGTCTGCTCATTGTATGTTACACTTTTCAAAAATTCTTCGATTAAGACTTTTACTTTATCGTGAAAATATTTTGGGTTATCTCGGGTTACCCAAAATTGAGGATATACAATACCCATGGCTTCAAGTATTTCATGTCGATGGAATCTTTCACGAATCTTTGAGGAAAGATATTTTGCAATTTCCTTCAAATTATCACTAATAGATTTAACGCCGTTAAAATATTCCTTGTTAACAACTACATCTTTGCTAGAGCGTCTGGCTGTCTTACAATGGTACTTTGGTATCTCATATCCACGTACATAGATACATAAGTCTCTGCTTGTAGTAAACTATAAATAATTATCAAGATTATTCAAATCAGTAATTTTCTACCACATGAAATAATTTGGGCCTTCTTGTGTTAGATCTAGATATAGATGATTGAGGGCCAAGCATGTATGTTTACGTAGATTAGAATATTGATAAATATACATAGTGTTGTCTTGGGCTTTCTTCACAAGATTTTTCATCACATCCATCATGGGGAGAAGACTAGCTAAATTCAAGAGTATCTCTATATCGCTTAACCTATGTAAGAGGTCAGGAGCTTTGTCTACTGTGTTGTAATGCTCATACATCACTCCAATCAAGGATTGATATTTTGAAAGAACTTATTGTGCTAGTCCATGTAGGGAGATCCATTTGGTATCAACATCCTTGAGAAGCTTGTTCCCTAGTGTTATTCCCTTAGATTTTTTTTGAAAATTTGCAAAATGTTTGGGACTTCGACAAAAGTACGCATGGATCTTATGGACTAGATTTTCAACTTTTGATATTGTAGGAAACTTGCTTACAATTTTGAATGCTAAATTCATTCTATGAGCCATGCAGTGAATTCCAAGAATGTATGGTGCACAAGTAGTTTGTAACTTTGTGCAAACACCACTCCTTTGACCTTGCATCACTACAGCTCCATCAACTCCTACACACACCAACTTTTTGGCAATTGTCAACTCATGCATACCTACAATTTCATTCAAAGATTTCTTGACTAGTTCAAATAGATTTTGGGATGTTGAATTGTCCTTCATTTTATGAACACATAGAAGATGAGCTTGGCGAACATGTTGTTATACAATATACAAATGCATATAGACCCAAGAAGTATTGTCTACTGTAGTAACTTCATCTAAAGATAATGCAATGAAATTTGACTCTTTTACTTTCTCCTTTAAATCTTCCTTTTCCACTAGACAACAAGACAGTTTTCCCATTCCCATCCAACGTTTACTGATCAATGTGAGAAAGGAAAGTGAGGAACACCCAAATAAGATAATAAACTAGAATATTCTAGGTAGTTTGTCATAGGATGCCCTTTAGACAAAATATGAAAAACAACACTCATATGAACAATTTTTGACATATTTGTGCTTCCATTGCATTTCCAAATTGAGCCTCAAGTGTACCTTGACATGCAACAAGCTTCGACATTCTTTGGTTATGCTCTTCATATTCCGTGGCATGCGTAACATGAATACATTCTTCCTTTGATTTCCATCATACGACTGATTGTTCTTTTCCATCTATGATTTGTTTTTCATAAACTTTACCGATATGCTTTTCTATAGTGTCAAGCTTTAGCTGCAACGTCTTGTCTCTTCCACGTTTCCAACTACAAATCATACATTTGGCCAATGTTGCACTTCCAATATTGTTTTCTTTCCCCATTGGTACAATGAATGGGTACTTTGAAAACCAATCAAGTTGAAAATTCCTTGTCATTTCCCACTCGTGCCCTATTTTTTATTTTCTTTTTCTTTTCTTGCTACCAACATCATCCTCATCCAAGTCAATTATCTCATTCTAGCTAACCAGGGTATCCCTTGGGATATCTTCTGTGGTATTGCCATCCTCATTTGATACATTTGGATTTAACTCAATGAAAATCTCACCTTGACCTTCCGGTGGCGGTGAGGTATTGTGAATTCCTTCTTCATTAATATTTGGTGGAAGAGTTAATGATGTAGCTCAATTTTGATCTGATGGATCAGAAGCTTTACCAATTCCAAAGTAAGTTTGTATGGTACCTCTATGTTTTGGGCGTTTTGATGGCCTCCCAGTCTCTTCACTACCCTAAGGATCAGGAGTCCTACCCTTGCTGCTTGACATATTGATCTCTCACTTCAAATAAAATATGGAAAAAATGTCTTCTTATTTAGGAAGGACAGAGAATATAGATCCCATTCACTACTCAATATCACCTTTAAGCTTGAAGCAAGAATGAAAAAGAGATAAAGAAATCTTATTATTATAACTAATAACACTATGAAGAAATGATCACTCACCTTTAAGTCTACGTTTTCGGCTTTCGTTGACTTCTGAATCGAGAAGTAGAACCTCAAAACTGAACAAAATGTGTAAGAATAAATGACATTTTTGATTGTATTTATATCAATCCATATTTGGTGAATTCTACAGGATTTTTAAATGATATATTAAAAATTTGGCGAATCCCATGTGCTTATACAACTATACATTGTAATTTTCAAGGTGAAATGTGTCCTCAAATGTAATTATTTTTTAATGTTATTAGCAAAATAGGTCCTCATAAGCAACTATTTATAAATTTTAATTGGTGAAATGGCTCTTCACAAGCAACTATTTGTAAATTTTAATTGGAAAAATGGGTCTTGATACAATGATGTTTTAATAGTATTGGCGAGTATGTAGGTGTTTTATTACTTGCTTCTGGGATTCCAGGTGAAAATATTAGTAAGTCCATTTGAAACGCGTAGTTTGTTATAGCAAATTTGTTGCTTAAATACGCCTCATAAAATAAATCGTTGGCGAATGGACATGCATTGGACTGATAATTCATAAAATCCAGGTGATTTGGACACCCTGTTAGGTGCGATTAATTCACCAATTTTGACTTGGTTGATTTCTAGAATTCCCCAATTGGTGAAGATTCACCACTAAATTTTTCCCTGATAGGATGTCTACTAACTAGGTGTTAAGGAAGTAAATGTTGCATGATGAAGATGTTGAGGATATTGAGAAAATTATGGAAAAGAGGAAAATAGGTTGTGCATGTGTAGTTGAGATATTGAGGAAGTGTTGTGAGTACATGGAGCTATCTTTTTGTTGCAGTTTTTGAAGATGAGTTGGAATGAAGTAATGAGCTGAGACGATGTCTCTAGTACTTGGTTTCCAAGTGCTTTTGAGAAAATTTGATAAACAAATACAATAGTGTTGTGCAAGTGTTCAGAATGTGCTCCGGGTTGTGCTCTGTGTTTCTTCTGTGTTGATGATATGCCTATGTAGATCTAATATGTTATTTGATGCTTCTATATTTAGAAATTATTATGTTTTTGGATCGATGTACAAAGTGAGATATTTTCACTAGTGTGCGAATTAGTTTTTCAATGATGTTTTCTATGGCCTAGGAGAAATGTATTTGCTTCATGTTTCTTCGCAGTTTGGCTTTAGGTTGTACGGATTTGGGAAGTTGCTTATAATGTTTTTATCTTTCAGATTTCAAGGTTTCACTTGATTTGGTATAGTACAATGTGTGTTTCATGCGTCAGTGTGTGAATGAGGTTTATCGAATGTCCTGGGTTGAAGTATTTCTATGCTACAAGTTTGGATGAAGTATTTGTTGGATCTCAGGTTCTTCAAGGATTATTCTAGATCATGTTCAAGTGAATTTTGTTATCTAGAAGTTTTAGATTGATTTAAGGAAGCGTGTACTTAATGTTTATGGTGTTTAGCATGGGTATTGGTTGACCTTGTGTTAGCACTACATGTGAGGCTTGTGAAAGTGTGTTAGGATAAATTTTGGTCCTAATTAAGGATTTATATAGGTTTCCTTCATTCTTATCCATTGCGGGAATGTTTAGGTGTCGACCTAATTTAAATTTGTAAGTGTAACGAATAGTTTCCAACCTTGGAGAAGGTTTTTGAGGTTGAGGTTGATATAAATAAGAGTAATGTTGTTGTAAGATGCAAGAGAGAGACAAGATAGATGCAAGATCAATGCAAGTGATGTGTGTGATGTGAATTTGAGCAAAGTAGTGTGAAATTCAAAGTGTTGGATTCCTGAAGGTAGTGAGTTGGAGGTGTCTAAAATCTTTCATACAAGGCTGCGAAAGTGTTGGAGCATTTGTGGTGGATTCCTTGTTGCATTGAGAAGTTATTCTCTGTGTAACATTTCTCTTCTATCTTCTTGGGTTCTTTATGTGACAATGAGCCTTAGTTGTGAGCCTTTTTGGATAGTGTGTCCTATTATGGCAGTGATCCCTTGTATGTATTTTGCAATTACTTATATTGTGAGCTAATCCTTACCATGGTTTTTCCATTATTGGGTTTTCCACGTAAGTCTAGTGTTCTCATGTGTATGGTGTTGTTATTTTAGTTTTTGTTATCTACATTTCATTTTTAAGCATTTTAATAGAATAAGGGTTTAATGAATGCATGTGGATCTGATTATTGTTGAGGGTTTTGATGTTTTAATTTTCTACAACTAATTCACCCCCCCTCTCAGTTGTCTTGTTCATTCAACATTATGTTTCCATCAAAATGTTTAATAAAACTATTGAATTTTGATCTACACCAATTGCACATCGCCCTAACCCTACCTCATGGCATGTTCTTGTGCTTTGTCTCAATCCAATAGCTAATTGTGCAACTACAAGGATGCTCTAAGAAATGAAGAACTAGAGAATCATGGTGAGGGCTTGCAGAAAGAGGCAACATAAAACCCTATAGCGGATTGGCCTCCTCCTGCGAATAGCCTTTTGGGCCTAGGTTCACGGGGGGTGTTAGGGTGTCTCTTCATGATCACCAACTCTATCGAATACAATTCCCTCCTCTCCACCCTCTCTTGGCATGACTTACAATCAAAGAAATTCCCTCTCTTTTCATCATTCTAAAGCGATTTCAAAGATTTGTTTAGATGGGGATATCTACAATAAGGAAGAATTTATATAGCAACATGCCCTCATTTTTAGATTCACAAAGACATGGCCAAAATTAAGTGATCTCCACAAGTTTGGATCTTTGAAAATTGGAAGGAAGGAATGGAGGAAGAAGTATGCATCTACCCCTGCATTAGAGGTTTTTTCATCCTAGAATTTAACTCTATAGAAGATAAGGAGAAGGTGATCGAAAATGTCCTATGGTACCTCAATGGTGATTTTCTATGCCTGCAGCCATGGTTTCTAACCTTTAACCCTCAATCAGATATTTTCTCTACTGGATATCTATGGGTGTGCTTACCATATCCCCCCCTACAATTTTGGGAAATAAAGAGCTTGCAAATCATCGTCAATGGTTTAGGTAAGTGTTACTGCAACTCTAAAGAAATAATTAACTATGCTATCTCAAATTGTGCATCTTTATGTTTGGAAATGGATCTCTAAAAAGGTCTTCCTATTGAGATAACTTTGAAGGCGGGCAATAGGAGATGGCGACAACTAGTAGAATATGAAAAAATTTCTTTCAGGTACATGAAATATTTCTCAATAGACCACAATATTTTGCATTGTAAAATGTTGCCTCATTTGTGAGGTACTCAAACCTCAAGTGTTAGGCCCACCTAGTGGATTGGGGTGGAGCCCCTCCATTATGTCATTACACAAGAGGCAAAAAAGGCCTTGGTTGCTTCCCATGCTCCTACATAGGTCATTGCTAATCCAAACCCTCCCCATTCACCAAAATTATGAGACCCATGCACAAGGGCCTTACATGAGGATAATACAAAAGGCATTATCTCAAAGGCCACATCGTCCATTATAGAGAATGCTAACTCTAAGGCTACTATTTCTTTGTAGAACTTCTGAGTATTTATTATGTCCACAAATGACACTAGTTTTGGGAGCAAAGGGAAAATAAACATTCCTTGACATAACAAGAGTGGACAAAAGTTAAGAGAAAGAGGGCATCCTATGATGCTTAGATCATCAAAGAAAGCAAATGTTTATGAAAAATATATGATTCTAACACACCCAAAACTTAAGCATCCTATGATGCTTAGATCATCAAAGAAAGCAAATGTTTATGAAAAATATATGATTCTAACACACCCTAATAAAGGGTTGATGTGAATCGCTATTTTATTAGTAATGTAATCAATGTATGTTGGAATCAATGAAAAAGATGTGACCCTTCACAACCACTTTTATTATAAGTTATGAAATGTCATATATAATTTATTAAAAATTTAAAATGATGAAACATTATAAATAAATAAATTTAATTATTCAATAGGGTGGGGGCCTAACTTGATTGGCTAAAACATCATGTTGGAGGCAAGAGGTCACAAAGCCTAGTCTCCCCTTATCTAGTGGTATCAGAGGGTGTGTAAATCGCCAAGCATTGAAAATTGTAGCCTAAAAAAATTCAACTATTCAATAATTAAAACATTAATAATTTAAATTTAAAATGTAAATATTAAATAAGTCAAAAACAATTTAAATTTTTAATATTAACTTTTATACTATAAGATTATAAAAACAATTTATTTAATTGTTATGACTCCATGATTTAAATTTTGAAGTTAAATTTATAATTTTTACTTTCACTTTTTTAGAATAATAATTATATGATTTTTATACAATAAAAATATTTTAATAATATTTTAAATGTAAATTAGTCAAATTTATATATTAAAATAGGATATAAAATAATATAAAACTTCCAAACATAAAATCATATAAAATCAAGTCAATATGATTTGTCCTCGTGAATATGCATGCAAAAAATGTAAACAACTTTTATTGCAAATGAAAAACTGGCAAATAAGTTAGTACCTTATTATGCTTGAGAATAATGATAATTTCTTCCAACTTTTTGTAACACTACAAACATGGCCAATCAAATGGAGGAGAAATATTTTTTATTTCCCTGACATAAAAAGTGCACACGTACAGAAGCTAAAACATTAAAAAAACTTGCAAATAAGTTAGTCTACGATAAGAAATAACCTTATTATGCTTGAGAATAATGATCATCTCTTCCAACTTTTTGTTTCACTACAAACATGGCCAATCATAATGGAGGAGAAATAATTTTTTATTTCCCTGACATAAAAAGTGCACGTGTACAAAAGTTAAAACATTAAAATAAATTTACCAAAAAGCCAAAGAATTTGATTGACTAAATTTAAAACATTTAATCACTAGTTAAAATCTACCATTATAATTCCATGACACTAACTAATAAATAAATAAATAAATCTAGATAAATAAATTAAAATTCAAAATTAATATTACTAATTCTATCCAAATAAACAAATACCTAAAATACCTTAAAAGAATAAAAGTAAATCTTTTATTATTATTTTAATACATTCAAATCAAATCAAATATTATTAATAAATAACAACATAGAATATTTTTATACAATATATTTTATAATAGAAAATTTTTATACACCTATTTTTATTTGATTGAACTTTATTTTATGCTCAAATCCTTTGAACTTTATTTTATACTCTAAGGGAAGTTGAAAGACAAATGTTTACTTCTCTTTTAATGTGGTTGGCAGGCAATACAAAATTTGGCGTATGTGGAGGAGGCGGTTTACGTGCCGAGGTTGGGGGAGACAGTGACTATAAATGCACGTGAAGGGAGAATCTTCTGGGCTTTTCATTTTCTCTGCCTACTTTCTTCTGTACCAACCACCGTTTTGTAGGTCATGATATTACACCACTTTTGCTTTTTCATTACACGTGGCGGTGGAATCAAAGTTTTAGCTGAGGCCAAATATCTGGAAATTAGTGACCTGCGCGAAAACTGCGGGAGGCCAAACACATAATGACAACAATTGTTGGTTGTGGCATTGACATGAATTGCCGTCAAAATCTACACCCACCTTAGGATTTTTAGGGTTTTATTTTATCTATTATTTAGATTTGTTATTTGAGGAGTACAAATTATATGTGGAGAGCTAAGGATTGAGGGGTGTCAATTCGGCCAAAGTTATTCGAGGTACAATCCTGGGTCAGCCTTTATATCCTACCTCAAGGGGATTTGGACATTTGGGGATGGTACAATCAGGGAATATACCATCACTCTCGCCAATTGTTATCAATCAATTGAACAACAATCCTTTTGTGCGGACCTTCTTTTTAATATGTATAAGTGTAACATCGTATTTGTCGTATTTTTTTTAACTTTTCTCATTTTTCATTTTATGTTTCCACATCTTCACTTTTTTCTTTCTATTTAAGAAGTTTGCTACGTTATTGAGTTTTCAATTATTCTTCTCATCTTGATGTAGAAAGTTTTCATTTGCTTATTTGAGAAGCTCTTTCTAATATTTTTATGGATTATAGAAATATTATGTACCATTTAATTATCTCTTGTGGGATTTAGTTTTTTTGTATATTTTTTTAGTTAGGATAAAGTTAATGATCTTTAATTTTGCATTTAATGAATTAATCAATGCAATTAAGGATAGGGGGTTACATCAAATAGAATCGCTTAAATATTTTTTTTGAAAGGAAGACATTGAACTCTCACAAGATGTAATTTTGATTCACAACCAACAACGTCATCAATCTAAAGTCATTACAAAGATTTATAAGACAAGAAGTCAAATCTTTATTCACCAATAATTTCATACATGTACAATGGAATCTAGAGAGATTTGGATATAGTTTCTTTTTAGAAATAAAACTTTCTAGACTTGGAAATCCAAATATGATGCAATCATGGCTAGAGGGTCTAGTTAAGGATTTTCCAACCATGTCGCCAAACATTAAACACTAGAAAGGAATTCAATGACACAAATAATAGAAATATGATATTATTGATTCACAATCAAAATTGCATACAAAAACTTGTTGCAAGGGCTTATAACACGAGTTTTTAGTCTTTAATAATACATTGTTTTAATTATGATACATGGGATTTAGTTTTTTGTATATTTTTTCAGTTAGGATAAACTTAATGTCTTTTTTAAATATATAGATCTTTAATTCCACATTTAATGATGTAATCAATACAATTAAGGATACGGAGTCACGTCAAATAGAATCACTTAAAGATTACATTTTTTGAAAGGAAGACAATAAACTCACAAGAAGTTGTAATTTTGATTAACAACCAACAATATCATCAATCCAAAGTATTTACAAAGATTTATAAGATAATTAGTGAAATCTTGTATTCACCAATAATTTACATAGTATGTACAATGGAATCTAAAGAAATTTCGATAAAGTTTCTCTTTCAAAATAAAACTTTCAAGACTTGGAAATTTGAATATCGTGCAATCATCGATGGAAGGTCGAATTAAGGATTTTCCAACCATGTAGCCAAACACATAGACAATTACAGAGGAATTAAATGACAAAACAAACTAATAGAAATATGATATTATTGACTCATAGTCAAAATTGCATACAAAAACTTGTCGCATGAGCTTATAACATGAGGTTTTAGTCTTTAATGATACGTTGACACAATCAATGTGTGAATTACAACCTTCTAATCTTATCTCCAATGCAATGCTCTTATTCTACTACCAAACTCTATGAGCTTAGGCTTGAATAACCATTCCAAGACCAACTCCCACATCCTAACTATCCTTCAATGATGATGGATGATGTTTATATATTGAGTGTAAGAAATTAGAAAGATATTCACCAACTGAAAAGGTAGTATAAATCTCTATGTACGTGAAACATGTAGAAGAACCCATTTGAGATGAATGTAATGTGGTAAGATATATGCAATAAGGCTTGATGCAATTCTAATCACGAACCTCCTTAGGAGCAATAAGCTTGGATGTGTATTCAAATTTTGGCATGAATATTTTATGTTTCCCACATAGCTTAAATGTCTTCTTTGATATAGAATTTGATGCCACATTGTTGCCAAGAACTTGTTTGGAGAAATTGCATTGCATTAATACAAAATTAAACTATAGTGATCTTTGACATATTTTGGCACTATGAAAATAATGTGGTGCCACAAAGGAAAAACTCATGTCTAGAACTTTGATGTGCTAAAATGTTGACTATGAAAAATTATTCCTTTATGGTATGAATAGCCTTCTACAATGAAAGTATGATGACTAGAATACTAGGATCTTAATCCTCTAATGTGCATAGAGTTATGAAAGTTTTATCATTAATATTGCTTTATATAGGTAGTTAAATCATCCTAGGCAACATCTAAGATATAAGTGTGTTATATTTATGAGCTAGTGGTTAGTTTATGATCATTATATATTGTAAATTGCATTCTTCTTAGATAATTTTGGAGGTTTTCCCTCTCGAAATGACTTATTATTCTCAATTATTATTAAGCATTTGCACTATGTTTCCTATTACATTTTTCTCTTGTGCAAATTATTCAATTATAAGTGGTGTTAGAGCATGATCTTGGCACTTGAAAGGTAATACACATGGAGATTCTTTTATATTTAGGAGATTAAAGTGTGAAGCCCATATCTCTCTCAATTTGGTAATTTTAAAAATGGAGGGTTGATCAAGGATATATTGAAGCTCAACAATCTATATTTGAGGTCATTTGAGTAGATTTGAGGTATTTATTGTGAAATTAGGATTTCCATCAAATTTGCTCCTAGAGTTGCATAATAGTAGTTTTTTTCATAATTCTAGAGGGTTGAAAAAGGGTATATTTATCCACCTACAATACTTTGAAGTCATGTGGAGTTTTATTAGTAAGTTATTGCAATTTTTGGGTTTTCCATAAACTCATTCTATAGGTTACAATTTTATAAGTTCTCATATTTGTTTACATTTTTGGAAAATTAAAAAAAATGTTAAGGGTCTAATTGTCATTTTAAATTTTTTTATCCAATCAAGGTTTGATCAACAAACAAAAAATATTTTTCACTATCAAGCCTCAACATGGAAAAAATACAAACTAGAGGGAAGGGGGATGTAATTATTACATGCTAGGAAATATTCCTAATAAAGAGGATACAAACTTAGAGTTTGGATCAAGTGGGATCTTGATTGAAAATTCCTCAATTAGATGAGAGAGTAATATAGTTTGAAGAAGGTATGTATAATTTGCAAGGAGAAATAGCTAGCATCAAGTCTATAATGAATGAATAGTGGAAAAGGCGAATGACATGTGTCTAAGAATATATCTAGAAGATATCATTCTCACAACCAAAGGAAAAACCCCAAAACCCACTCAATCAAGGTGGATAATCAAGATAAGTCAATCATTATTCAAAAGATAGTACTCATACAAGATCTTAGTACTTGATACTAAAGGCACATATGTGCAAGTTTGATGGAAATGATCCCTTAACTTGGATAAATCAAATGGAGATTTTTTTATGCTCATCAAATTCCAAGTGGATAGATAGTGGCAATGGATTCTTTATATCTATAACTAAAGAAATTCATTTGGTATAAATGAATATGGTTGCAAAGAAATAAAAAGGTTCTTATTGTCATATGATTTTTTTTTTATATAAATGAGTTATAGTCACACTCTATTCATTTTCTTTTAGACAACTACTTAAACTATTTAGGTAAATTATGACAAATAGGATTAGTCAACGATTATATTCCAAAATTATAAAACCTATCCTTGTGACTAGAGACAATTACATATGAGAGAAATTGAATGAATTATTTATATTTGAGTTCAAGGATCACATCCAACAAGGTAGGCTTGTTTAGACCTACTTGTTTATCTATTTTTTTTGTCCTAACACACAAGGTAGAGGAGAAGTTTCTAGTTCCTAGAAAGTGAGGGTTTAATGCTATAAGAGAGAAGATATTTCTAGTGCAACCATTATCTCAACCCACTAGATTGACTCCTCAATAAATTGAAAAGAAAAAAGAAAAAGGTTATGTTTTAACCATGATAGGAAATACAATGGACATAAATGTACATAAAAAAAAAATTCTACATTGAAGATTTAAGTGAGGAAGAAGATGATGGAGAATAAATATTAGAGTTTCATAATGAGCCAAACAAGGAATCAAGAGATCCTCAACCAACTATTTATTTTCATAAACTTTCTAGCATTAGCACCCAAAAAACTCTCAAGATAGTGGATTTCTTGAAGAAAGAGAAAGCAACTATGTTGATAGACTCAAGAACTCACAACTTCATTAACAAATAAATAGTTGCTCATTTTAATTATTTTATCTTTCTAGCTCTAGAATTTTAGGTCATGATTGTAGATGGGGTAACTATTAGTTGTTCGAGAAAAAAATATAGCATTAAATTATACATGGGAGAATTAAAACTCAATTTCCTTATATTCACTATCTGCATGGGTGCAATAAATAATTTTTTGGGAGTCTAGTGGCTTACTACATTGGGGAAAATTTAGATAAACTTTCAAGAGCTATTCATGGTTTTTCACTTAGAGGGAAGGTTAGTAGAACTAAGAGAGTCATGAGAAAAGTCTCCATAGATGATAAGCTCTCATCAAATGTAACATATGTTTAACAACAGGGAAAATAGATTTGTGGCCAAATTATTCTCATTAGAAACATATCAATCAAAGGATTCTACACCAATGGATCTATAAGAAATTATAGATAAGCATTCAATAATTTTGGAAAGATGCCAAAAGGATTTCCTTCTAAAAGATATCATGATCATGTCATTCAACTAGTACCATGGAGATAACCACTCAATAAGAGGCCTTATATGTAGCCATATGTACTAAAAAGTGAGGTCAAGAACATGGTTTAGGAGATACTAGATGTAGGTGTTATAAGGCATCATCAAAATTGATTACTCCTCTCTATGGTAATGGTGTGCAAGAAATATGACACTTGGAGGATGTGTGATAATTACAAAAATATCTTGACAAGTACACCATAAAAGATAAGTTTCCCATTTCAATAATTAATGATTTATTAAATGAGCTTAATAATGTTGTTTATTTTACCAAACTTTATCTTTATTTTGGTTATCATCAAATAAAAATTAGAGATGAGGGCCACAATTAATTTTTGGTAATGCCTTTTGGCCCCACAAATGCACCATCTACATTTTAAAGTTTGATAAACTTATCTTTTGGCCATTTCTATCAAAATTTATTATAACATTTTTTATGACCATCTTAATTTACAACAAATCTTGGGAGGAACACTTGTGGTGTGTAAATAATTTTTTGGACCTCTTGAACAACATTAGCTACATGCTAAGTAATCAAAGTTTATATTTATAGTCAAATAAGTGGATTACCTAGGTGATATTATTTCACACAAGGGATTCAAGGTGGAACCTCACAAGATCAAGGCCATTATAGAATAGAAAATAGTTATGACCCTCCAAAATCTATAAGGTTTCTTATGGCTTATGGGTGAACCCACAATAAAGAGTCTCATGTATGGGACATCACTTTTTTGAACTTAGATGGAGGTAAAAACTTGAAAACACCTTCATTTGAAGGTATTTCTTTGAATGAAGGTACCATAAAAAATTACCTACGTTTGAATCTTAAAAATGTAAAAAAAGCTTCAAATGAAGGTAATTTCCAAAAATGGAAAAAAAGACCTTTAATTAAAGTCCTTTTTTCCATTTTTGGAAATTGCCTTCATTCGAAGGCTTTTTTTAATATATGGGAATGATGTATCTTCAAATGAAGGTCCTTGCATACCTTCGAACGAAGTCCCTAAAAGTGACCTTTCCACCTTAGGCCTCAAATTTTCCTCAATTTTTTTATTTCCATCCTTGGGTTGGACAAGTAAATCAAATTAATATAAAAATATTTTTTTTTAGGATCATAGAAGTTGAAGTAAATTTTCCAATGAGTATAATATTGAATATATCTTTAATTTGATTATTATATTTATTTTCTATTTTCTAGTGAAGATAGGATTTTTAGCAACTGTGAAGGTCTATGTTCCACACACATGGAAAAATAGTAAAATAGATATTATTTTTTTTTTGAAAAACAAATGTCCTCTAGGTATTTATGTTATTATTTCAACAAAAAAAGTTAATTCAGACGAATACCAAAAAAATTATGTGATACTAAATGAACCTATGTCTAAATTATAGCTAATCTCACTTTAGAAAGATAAAAATTTAATTATGCAATATAAGATTATGGAAAAATATCCATGTCCTAGATATTTGTGTTAAAAATCTATGTTTAAAATTTTATAATTTTATCTTTCCTACATATAAAGTTATGCTATACCAAATAAACGTCTTTTAAAAATGTTGTTAACTATAAAAATAAGTTATTAAAAGTTAAATAAATAAAAAATCTTAAAATTTTAAAGTATATATATTATAATCTACAAATAAAATCTCAAAAATCACTAGTTCATGCATCATCTTCAAATTCTTAACGGTTTAGTTGCTATAGGTGTCAAAAAGTGAAACTTTGGTGAAAATGATGATTCCAATTTCCTACTTTGGTCAAAAAGTGGGACACACTATTGTGGGATCACCCTTATAGGACGTAGCATAGAATCACCTCTTATAACCTTTTTGATGAATAAATTCATCAAGTGGAATGAGGCATTTACCAAGGCATTTGAGAACTAAAGGAAATCATATGCACAAATTAGTTCTACCCCTATTTTTTCTAAAAAGATCATTATGAAATGTGATGCTTTAAAAAATGGCATAGGAGTGGTACTCATGCAAGAAATAATACCATAGTGTTTGAGAGCTTCCAACTCAAAACTAATAATTTACTGAAGCCAGTTTATGGAAGGAAATATTGGTTGTCCTACATGCAGTTAACTAATGGAGACCTTATCTAAAGGGAAGACACTTTAAGGTAAAGAGAGATCATGATAGTCTTAAATATTTCTTGGAATAGTGGTTTTCACGTGAAGAATAGAATAAATAGGTCATAAATATGTTGATATATTACATTGAGATCGTATATAAGAAAGACTTTATGATTGATGTTCTATCTTGTAGGTATGAACCCATAACGTCACTATTGTATGGCATTCCCATATTATAAAAAATGGGTTAAATGAGGCTTGAAAAGAGTGGGAGATAGACATGGATGTTCAAAATCTCATTGAGAAAATCCAACAAGATTCAAGTGTGTCAAAAAATCATGGAAAGGAAATGTTTTATGGTACAAGGACACATTGCACCTATGTATGAACTCAACCCTTTATTTTAAGGTGTTGGTAGAGCTGCATGCTTCTCTAGTGGGTAGGATCTCTATATTATTAAATTTTTGTCATAAAATCAAGCAAGCTTTCTTTTGGGAGGGGCTTAAAGGAGATGTTAAATTTTTTATAGAAGAATGCATGGTATACTAGCAAAATAAAAGGGAGGCAATTAAAATTCCAAGTCTTCTTTAAACCTCATCTATTCTAAGTCAAAGGTAGGAGGAGGTATTTATGGATTTCATTATAGATTTACCCAAATTTGAAGGGAAGTTTTCATCATTTCTATTTCGGATTATCTTAAACAATATACACATATTTGTAATTTGGAACACCCATTTATAGCGATAACTATAGCAACAAAATGTATGAATACTATGTAAAAACTACATGGAACTCTAAAAGTCATAGTAAGTGATCATGATCCTATATTTACAAGTAATTTTTGGGCTAACCTATTTTCATGTTTGGGCACTCAAATTTCTTGTAGCCCATCATATTATCCTTCATTAGATTGATAGACTAAGGTTCTCAACAAATGCTTGGCTTATCTCTATTGTTTTACATCAAATAATATTGTAATATAGTTATAAAATATTCATGAATACATGAATACTTTTAAAATATCAATGCTCCTTCAATGCATCCTCCATGTGTCTAAGAATAATGGATAACCATGAAACCACACATCTCATGCCATGCTTCACATATGCACTCTACAAGAGAGATAAATACAAATGACAATCAACCCAACCACTAAACATGTGCTTTCTTTTGTAGAATCAAGCTCACACAAAACCACCAAGTGGTATTTGATAAATCATGTGTCTAAAAAATCTAAAAGCACAACACCATTGACCTCAACATTTAATTTTGATACTATATTTTCTCAATATTAAATATTTTTTTTATCTTACAATCCACATAAAATATATAACTAATGTTAAAATACAAATTTACAACTAAATCTAAATAAATATTTAAAGTGGCTAAACACATCTCAAAAGATGCACCACAAATAAAAATTTATTTTACATAATTAAAATATGCATTTTCTTGTGCAAGGTGTACAATACCCTTTTTCCTAACACTAATGATATTATTATCTTAATGAATGATTACCTTCTCATCAAAATATCCATAAAATTATAATGGATCTTTTCTAAGGATATTTCCAACACCCCCCTTAAGCCACACTACATGTGCTTGGGGCTCCTATCCTAGCTCTGATATCACATGTTTATACAACTCATATGAACCAACTAGGACTTGAACCTATGACCTTCTATTTGATGATGAAGTGCTCTACCAACTGAGCTACTAAGCCATATTTTTTTTACTAGTCACATTTCTTTTCCAGTATTCACTAGCATAATGACCATATTTGTGGCAATAATAACACTACACATTACTTAAATATCATACTCATAATTTGATTTACTCTTATTTCTCTCATCTCTAGAGATAACTGGTCTCTAGAGATGTAGCTTACAAATATGCACTTTTAATCTTTGTCATCCAACTTTTATCTTTTCTCCTTTGACACAAATGCATATGTCACACACCCAAATACTCTAAGGTGTTCTACACTCTATTTTCATTTTGTTCACACTTCTTGTGGAATCTTATCATGCACAACTTTTGTAAGAGATCCATTTATGATGTAGGGGCATCACATACATTTTATTAGTTTCACTATTTTCTTGATTATTTCAGTTTTGTGACAGGATGTGGTGTAAGTGACAAGAAGTATGTTGATCGATAAAGTTTCCTTCAACATAGATTAATGAGCGATTGTGGACAGTTTGGAGTTGAGTAGTTGGGGTTCGTCAGTTATGGAGATGAAGTAGTTATGAGAAGCAGTTGGCATTCGGGGGAGTGCGATGGTGAAAGAGAAGATGGGGTAAAGTTATAAAATGCATTGGATGGAAGGAAAGGGGGTTTAGTCGGGTAGAGCCAAACAATCAAGGCCAATGAAGTGGTTGAGAAAATATGAAAGAGCAATGAAGAAAAATGCTAAGGAAAAGAACATAATGAAAGATGCAAAGGAGCTGAAAGGAATCAAAGGGAGGCCGATAATGTTAGGGTGAGAGGAGTGATGGAAGAAGAATGAAGGGTAGTCAGATAGAGAAATAGAGGGTAGAAATAGAGAATGAGAAAAGGTTTAGAATAAAGGAGGGGTCAAAGGATATAGGAAACAAAAGTTAAGACATTTAGAGCAAGAAGACAAAAATGGACGTAGAAGACTGGAAGAGGAGTCATAGATAAAGAAGAGGGGAAGAATAAGCAGGGGCCCAAAAATCCAGAGGATGAGATAATCGATCCTTGAAGGATCTTGTTGATCTATAATTTACAATGGATTCTCTTATATGAATAAAGATATTTTTTCATTGTGCACAGTTTCTTTTATTGTTATCATAGGTGTTTTGTCACATTCGTTATGAGTTATGATGAAATCTCTGTTTTATATTTGATGCATGTTGTGGTATTATAAGTTCCTGTAGCTATCGTATTGATTATAGGATTGGAAGGAAAGAGCCACCAAATTGGGTTCAGTTTTATGAGCATTTGGTAATTGTGCTATCAGTAGTAAATGATTGTGGGTGTAAGTGATTGTGTGAATAAGTTGGTATTGTGAAGATTTGAATGTCAATATTTAAGTGTGAGGGCTGGGTGGTGCCATCATTTGGTATCAGAGCACAAAAGATATGGGTGGAAGAAGTTATTGTATTGCTTATATGTTCTTGTTCAAAGAGTTTTGAGTTGCAGATAGAAAAAAGATCTGGGCTGCAAGCTCTGAGTGTGTTCTTGATTTTTATGGGTAATGTTGTACGAGTGTTGTAGTCTAATATAAGTTGCAGTTTGGTAAATTAATAAGAAAGGAGAGGTATCAAAAGTATGGGTAGAGAAAATGGTAAAGTAGCTTGAGGTAGGTATTAGAAGATGGAAGGATACAACGAGTTTGCATAGGTAGAGCGCTGAAGGAGAGGAAACATGTGATAGAATGGGCAAGAGACATGTGATTGTGGTGTGAACTGATCGCTGAAGGAGAGGCAGTTTGCACTTGAAGAGTAAGAAGCAGTTGTGTCTCAAGAAGACCCTAGGTGATTTTGTTGCAAAGGGTAGTAAAGGAGGCACAAAAGATTGTTGGAGTTTGAGAGGGAAGAAGATTGTCAAATACGTGCAATGAATTGCAACAGTGTGAAGGATGGGGATTAGTGTAAGAAGACCCATGAAAATACCATATTGGGATAGATATTGGGACGAGAAGGAGAGTAGAAGGCTCCAAAAATAATTGGAAGAGATTGCAAGAAGAACAAATATTTTGGAAAAGAGTTATTTTCCTGATAAGGTGGTGATTATAGAAATTGGATGAGAAGCAGAGAACAAGTCTACAACAGTGTCATTTCTTATGGGAGGCATGAAAGAAAATAATGATGCAATGAGAAGTGCAACAGGGGTTGTAAATGAAAAAGAGAACAATGGGAATGTAGTAATTAGAAAGGTGGCAGCAGAGATAGGAATTAATGAAAGCATAGAAGATGCAGTAATGGTTGAGCGGAACATGGGTAGAAATAAGAAGAAAAGAGAGAAAGAGAAAGTGCAACAAGAAACACTTGGAATAGGAAATAATGAGGAAAGAGAAATGTCCAGAAAAGAGGCACTCAAGGAAACAATGCGGTCTCTAGATTCATTTGTTACTGATTTGTTTGAAGTTGTGAATGCAAGTATGAAGAAGGTTGAGAACAAGCCTTTGGAGACACAAAGAGGAAGGGCAAGAAGAGATCCCACAAATAAAAAGGGAGATAAGGAAGAAAGAAGATGAGTTGCAGTAGCATGCCCCAAAGATGAAAGGAGAACTATTGTAGGAAAGATTAAAGAGAAAGAGATGGTAAGTTGTAATATAAGCCAAATGGGACAACAGTACAATGAAAAGGAAAAAGTTTGTTTTTATGGTGTTTTTGAATATGCAAGTGGAATTAGGAATGCAAATATGTAGGTTCAAAAGGAGGAAATTAAACTGGTGGATCATGGATATATAGTACCATTTTGGCAAAGGAAATCAGTTGTTAATGAATAGAGAAAAGAAGTGAGGAAAGCAATGGTTGAAGACCAAAGCAAGTCAACACTGAGGATGGAAGCTATGATGAAGTGTCAAAGGAGAGTTGAGGATAGGCCAAGTGCAGAGGTAGCAATGCATCATCCCAAGAAGATGAAGAACCCAGTATGGGTAGTGAAGCAATGGGACAACAATGGGAGAAGATGGTGATAAGAAGACAATGCAAGATGATAGAAGTTGGGAAGAAGAAGACAAGTCCATGGGACGAGAAAATATGATAGAAGACATAGAGGAGGAAGAGGAGGATAAAGCCCCAGAGCATGCAATAGTGTTAGAGAAAAAGCAACATGGTAGGAACAGGGTAAGAGGTAGTCTGTTTGGTTCCTATATTGATGATGTTGAGGCTTTGAATGAAATTTATGAATATGAGGAAAAATTGTGACTGACTGTGGATGAAAAGAAAATGAGAAGATAAAGATCTAAAATGAGGAAGGACAACAAAGGAAGGAAAATTAGAAAAAATGGAAGTGAGTATACAAAGGATACAAAGAAAAAGAGCACAAATCAAGAAGGGACAATTGAAGTCTGTCTTGGAAAAGGCGTGGGAATTGAAGACATAGTAGGAGAAGCTGAGACAATAAAGAGTATAGAAGAAGAGGAAAGATACATTCTTGAGGGAATCATAAACGAGGTAGACTTTAAAGGTGGGGCAGCAAACAAGGATGGTGATTTGTGGGTACGATCCTCTGTGATTGAACGAGAATTGCAAGAAGATTGGAATGCATATAAGTGGGACCGTGAAGAAGGCTGGAGAAAAAGAGATTGTAGGTGGTAATAGAGAGGTTGGAGCAACGATGTAGGCTGAGGTAAACAAAAATGTATTTAATAAGAATGTGGATTTGTATTTCTTTAGTGTTTTGATCAATGAAAGGGTTGAGCATAAATCTGTAATAGAGCATGATACTATGGTTTGTGATAAAAGAGACGATATTAGAAATGTTTTGTGGTTATTTAATTGGGCCATGGAAAATGAAGTATATGGAATGATGAATGCAGATTTGTTGAAGGCTGAGCATGCTTTGACTGGAGTTGACAGACCAATAGATGAGGTGGAAATAGTTGGGGAAGCAAATGCAAATTGGACTGATTTATGCATGACTGAGCAAGGTAGGTATCTTATGCATGGGGAATTGAATGGAGAACACCAATGTCAAAGGAATGTATTAATGGTTCTAGAACGTTTGTGGAGGAAGCAAAAGAAAGGCAAGAGGCAGTATGTTTAATGGTCTCATGTGTAGGGGCACATGAATTTTTTCCCCTATGGAGTCTGATGTAGGAGCATCACATACATTTGATCAGTTTCACTATTTTCTTGATTATTCAGTTTTGTGACAGGATGTGGTGTAGCCAAGTTCCTTCCGCCTTAGTGACAGGAAGTATGTTTATTGATAAAGTTTCCTTCGGTATAGATTAATGAGCGATTGTGGACAATTTGGAGTTGAGCAGTTGGGGGTTGTCGGTTATGAAGATGAAGTAGTTATGAGAAGTGGTTGGCATTTGGGGGAGTGCGACGGTAAAAGAGAAGCAGGGTAAAGTTAGGAAATGCATTGGATGGAAGGAAAGGGGGTTCGGTCGGGTAGAGCTGAACAATCGAGGCCAATGAAGTGGTTGAGAAAAGATGAAAGAGCAGTGAAGACAAATGCGTTAAGGTAAAGAACAAAATGAAAGATACAAGGGGTCTGAAAGGAATGAGAGGGAGGTCAATAATGTTAGGGTGAGAGGAGTGATGGAAGAAGAATGAAGGGTAGTCAGATAGAGAAACAGAGAGTGGCAATAGAGAATGAGAAAAAGGTTTAGAATAAAGGAGGGGTTAAAGGATATAAGAAACAAAATTCAAGACATTTAGAGAAAGAAGACATAAGTGGATGTAGAATATTGGAAGAGGAGTCACAAATAAAGAAGAGGGGAAGAATAAGCAGGGGCCCAATAATCTAGAGGATGAGATAATCGATCCTTGAAGGATCTTGTTGATCTATAATTTGTAATGGATTCTCTTATATGAAGAAAGATATTGTTTTGTTGTGTGCAATTTCTTTTATTGTTATCATAGATGTATTTTCACGTTTGTTATGAGTTTATGATGAAGTCTCTGTTTTATATTTGATTACTTGTCATGGTATTATAAGTTCCTGTAGCTATCGTATTGATTATAGGATTGGAAGGAAAGAGCCACCAAATTGGGTTCAATTTTATGAGTGTTTGGTAATTGTGCCATTAGTAGTAAATGATTGTGGGTGTAAGTGATTGTGTAAGTAAGTTGGTACTGTGAAGATTTGAATGTCAAGATTGAAGTGCGAGGGCTGGGCAGTGCCATCAATTTATCGAATAATTTTTTGTTGCAATAGTTTCATCCCAATTTTCATTTGGGAGTCCCTTGGCTTTTAACATACTTCGTTCCATCTCCACGATGTGATTATTCTTTTTCCTAGCTACTCTTTTTTGTTGCAGTGTAGTTAATTGTTAAATTTTTCTTAATACCTTTATTCCTACAAAAATTGACAAATTATTTGGAGGTATATTCTCCTCCTATGTCTAATCTGAAGACCTTAATAACTTTTCCATGCTCCTTTTTAGCTTGAGCCTTAAATACTTTGAACTTCTCAAAGGCTTCATATTTGTGCTTCAAGAAGTAGATCCATGTCTTCTAGTTGTAGTCATCTATGAAGGTCATAAAATAATGATTTTTTTCTTATTTTTAGAGTTTTCATAGGGACACACAAGTTTGTATGTACCAAATCCAATGGTGCTCTTGTCCTTCTAGAGCTCTCTAATTGAAAGGGTTGCCTACATATGTTGTTTTCTAAAATGCAAGCTTCAAATCTACCATTTGGCTTTACTATGGTTATTAAGATACTAACCATATCCTTCTTTCACAAAAGAATTGATCTAGAATAACTTAAATGTGTATACCTTGATGCTAGAGCCTAGAGGGGTCTTTGATGACCATTTTGAATGTTGCTTATTTTTGTACTATTATACGCTTTTCATGCCTGAGAGGAGCAACTGTAAATTGAACTAATAAAATAGTTTGAATCCTTAAAGGAAACATCTAGTTCCTTGTCATTTGGATTTCTACTACCACACTCATTCTCTCATGCTTATCAAAGATGATACACTCACGTTTCTCCATTATCACTTTGTAACCTCTTTGAATCAATTATCCAACACTCAAGAGGTTATGCTTTATCTTGAGGGAAAAATAAACATTATCTATTTCTTTCTTCTCACCATGCTTGGTGCAAATCATAATAAACCCTTTGTCCATTGCTAGAATTGTTTCATTGTTCCCCATTTTTATCTCTAACTTGGCAATCTTGTCAATAAATGTAAATGTGGCTAATGAAAAAGTAGTTGAAGTAGATCAATCAAAGGCCTTCATCATGTGCAACATTGGTGAACAAGGTAGTGCTAAAGTATGGTATTTGGATAGTAGATGCAACACATATATTTCTTACTATATGCATTAAAATGGTTTTATTTGAAAGTTTTAATCCAAATATTTATAATAAATATTTTGTTGCAATTATATTCTCATTCTAGGCTACTTCAAAATTGTTTGGATATTAATGTGTAGCTAACCTACTCTATGAAATCCTTGAAGAAGTAGATGATTCACTTAGCTCAGAAGAAAACATAACCTTTAAAAGAAGTAGAATTTGAACAAGCTAATTGGAGCATTCTCTAACTTGGGTCAAACTCTCTCCAAGCAAGGGAAAGTATTTTGACAAGATTTCAAGCATATTTTGAGTTTTCATCTAATTATATGACATGGCCACTAAAAAGATATTAATAGTGACACCTTATTAAAAAATAGTTTGTTGTGAGCTTACAATATTTTTTTCTCTTTTTTATGTATCTTTTTTATAGTTATTTGAACTTTAATTTTTTTTTTGACTAGTTTGCAATTCTTTCCTTGATGAAACTAAAAGTAATCTTATTGCTTTTTTACACTATTATAAGTACCACTATTATAAAGATCAAACTTTATTTAATAAAAAATATTTTACGTAGTAAATAGACAACCTATAGCATCAAACTATAATTCTTTGATGTAAAATTGTCCAATCAACTACATTTTATATTTATGTTTTATGTATAGGAGAGAGGGGCCCATAGTGGAGCACCCTAACTTCACGTTCCTCAAAATCTTATGTGAAAATTTCAAATCACTCCCAATTTTGTATAGCAGTTTATTTGGCAACTTGTGTGCTTCTATATTTTGTTTTAGGGTCACATCACCAAATATGATGACACATCAACATGCTTTTTGTTGAGGTATCCAAAAAGGGCCAAAAAAAAGTGAGACCAATAGTGGTGCACTAAGTCATGTTTTATTGGTGCACTGATGTGGCATCACATGATTTGTCATTTTGTGTATTTTATGGATAAAAAATGTTTTGCAATTGGATATTAAGGTGCTCCACTATGGAACTCATTGAGGACTACTTCTATCCCCACTATTGGACTCCACTCCACTATAGGCCCCTCTCCCCTATATTTATATGAAAAATGATATCTACATTGGGAGAAATTTCAGAGAGACTATATAATAGTAAGATTTTTAAAAATTATGAAAGAATTTTTAGAAGACAAGAGTGGTAACAAAAATATAGAGTCCAAATCTATCCTTCATATTTTGGTTTGTGACAATGAGAAGGAACAATAAATAGATATATCGCTTCTTAATTTTTAATAATATATTGTAATATTAAGATGATAAATGTGTGATTCAAGTTTATTATGTGAAGCTTGCATATAAATATATGCAAAAGTATGTGTATTTATGAAGATAATATAATATAAATTATTACATTATGTTTATATTTATTTGTTTTTATTTTCAATTATGATTTAAAAAATATTTAATACATTTTGATTATTATACTTTGATTTTAAATTAACTTGTATTCAAAGATTATACATGCCAATAATTTGTGTTTACTATATATATGAAACATTGATTATTTTGAAGTTTTTAAAATAATTCAAGAATATTCTAGAAAATGCTAAAAAATATTTTTTAAATTTACATGCATCAACTACAATTAAATTTTAATTGTATATAAAAAAAATTAAATTTTCATGACCCTAAAATATTAAAAACCTATTCACCGTATAATGATATCTTAATAAATCTTTACAATGTAGATCAATTAGTGAGAATCATTTTCTCAATTTAGACATAACACTCTTTTGGTATTTGTATAAAAGTTGTTAGCTCGTAGATCACAAGGATATGTGTCTAGAATCATTTCAAAAGTGTGAATAGGTAACAATTTATACATAATAGAAATACTAATACAACATAAGGTACATGTAGAAAATAGCTTTATTTATTCTTTATTAATGATATTTAAAATGTAAAGTTGAGATGAGAAAAGTAGGACTAAAAAACTAAGATTGATGATAAGGCTTATCTTAAAGAGAAACATAGAATAAAAGTAAACAAAATGAATAGGTGAAAGGAAAGTAAGTAATCTTAAAGAGAGACATAGAATAAAAGTATATGAAATGAATAGATGAAAGGAAAGTAAAAGGAAAGTAAGTAATCTTAAAGATAGAATAAAAGTACATAGAAAAAAAGGAAAAATAGATTCATAAAAGTAATTAGGAATAAATCTTAAAAAAAAATAAAAAAAATTAATAATCCAAAATTATAATAAGATTTTTTAAATAAAAAATATGTTCTATCAATGCACACGTGTATATATGTCATCCTAACATGCGCAAGCCGCATGTGACCGTAAACATGAAAAGCCAGCAGTTTGGACGCACTCCAATTGGCTGGCATGAGGAGAAGATTCTGTGTTCACGTGTAATCATGCCGCTTTATTTTGGCTTGTCCCTAAATTCTACGCACGTAAGGCGAATATAAGTAACATCAAATTATAAATTTGTGCCAACAGATTGTCAGATGTTGGAGGGCCTGATATAGAGGCAAACAGACACGAATATAAGAAACTGCTCGTATGTTTTTGGACTTGTGGGGAACGTGGGAAATGAAATTTCTAGAATACCTCCTTCCTAGGGACCTATTCACATATACATTATTTGTGCAACTTTAGTAAAAATTGATGGAAAATGCTTTTAAAAATCTCAAAAAACTTCATTTTATAAATTATAATATAATTTGGTATGAGTTTTCTCAAGTTCATGAATGTGTGTAAGGATAGGTGGTGTTCAAGAACACCTTTCGAGAATCTACTAAATTATTAGGCTTAAGTTATGGTCACTCAAACCCATGACAAACCAACTTTATGATTTTGAGAAAAAGGTTTAATGACGATAAGAAAGTATGCAATGGAACTAGGATGATGCACTCTAATAAATAGTAGGTCAAATTAATCCACCACAAATTTTGAGGACTAGTTGCGTTGAACTACCCCACCAAGAGGTTGGTGTAAACTCAACTTCAATGGCACTCATTGAGGAAACCTCAAAGACTTTGGTGCTAGTTGCATACAAAGAAATCGCAAAGGAATTCTAGTCGGAGCAACTTCAGAGGGGCTAGTGAATGGAATGAATAACAAAGAAAATGCTTGAATTTTGCTTCTAGCATTGCAAGTATGCAATCATTATGGGATCAAAAAGGCATAAGTGGAGGGTGATTCCATGGTTATCATTAATTCCACTAGAAAAAAGGGAGACACCAAATTACAAGATAAATAGGATATTGAGCCAAATTTGGCCATTCATAGATCAATTAGAAGATTATACGATAAGACAAGTGTATAGGGAAATTAACACCCACACAAATAGACTGGAAAATTTAGTGATAGATGTTGAGAAGAGATGTAATTTTGGGAATTCTTTAGACATGTAGAAGAATCTAGACCCCAATCTATTTAATGATGACCTCATATTATTTAGAAAATAAACCTCTTACAAAGGTGACAAAAAAGCTAGTCACACATGCAAATTGAAGGAAGGATGTCATTCAACAAAGTAGGCTCTAGCACATGGTACATCATGGGTAGATCTGTAGATAGCTTACATCATGTCATGTTTCTATTCAATCTAAGTTTTTACATATTGTAGCATCATAAATTGTCACCCTTGACAATTTCACACTATGTTTTGCTCCCCCTAAATTATTGAGCCTAATTGGGTCCATAATTTCCTAAATTATGCATTCCATAGCCAATTTGTACCATTTAATGAGAAATTGCAAGCATTGAACAAATGCATCCAGTTATTATTTTTCCCTCGACACTTAATTTCTAAGAAAATAGGGCTAGAACCCCGACCAATTTTCCCTAGGGCATATGGGTCCCCCTATTTTGTCAGGAACCAATTTTGGATATGTTAGTGTTGGTATTTTAACATTCAAAATTCAACTTACAAATGTCAGCTATCGGGATCTAATTTTCAGTAAATTAGAGAAATGCCTATAAATACCTAGTTATTGCATCATTTGAAAGATATTTAGAAAATTATTGGCAAACTTATGACCGAGAGCACTATCAAGCAAGTCGAGAGAAACATTTCATAACTTCATTGCAACAATTCAAGATCCTAACATCATGTCAAATCTTATGTGAGTTTGAATATGTGTTTATGTTGTCATTGTTTTGTGAAGGCTAACACTTTTGTAGGTCTCCAAAACAATTCAAGCAATCAAACAAATAAGATCCAAGACCTTGAGGTGAGTGCATGACTTCAGTCCTTCAAGGAAGTGATTGAAGGGTGGCGAGTTGCAACACTTCGTGATTTCATCATTCCTTCCTATCATTTATCCATTTATCATTGCCAATGCCATTATGGAAGTGAAAACACTAACACAAAGTTTGACCAAGGCAAGCCCCTAAATGGCACAACATTTCTTCTCTTTGTGAATGTGCAAATTTCAGGTTTAGAAAGGATTAAAGGAAGCTTGAAGATAAATTGTTCATTGTTGCATTTGAAGCCCTATACCTTGTCAACCCATGGAAAATCACCTACAGAATTATTTGACAGTGTTCCGACAACTTTGCAAGCAAAAATGGAGATCTCAAATCCATCATCAGAGGACCTCAAAAATAGAGCAGAAGAAGCCTACAAGAACCCATACACCATTGGGAAAATTATTCCTCCTATTCACACTGAAACCAATTTTTTTGGGGTAGGTACATGGTCCTCTGCACTTCCCAAGTTTTCCTACAAACTGTTGTTTCAATCTATGCATTGTCGGGATCTTGTATTTTACATATTAGGGCTTATAGTCTAATTAGGTTAATCATAGGAAATTAATTCAAATCCACTCTTAGGCTCAATAAGATGTAGATCGAGGTCTGATTGGCTCACCTTCATGGTTAAAATTCAATCTATACACCTTGTTGATCTCCATCTTAATGAAACAATAGAAAAACACCCCCCAAAATATTTGAATTCTAGGTTTATACATTAACCTAGGGTTCCCTTATTTTCTTTGTTTCACATATTACCTTTGTACTTGTGTCTTCATGTTTCTATCTGGTATATGTTTTCTCATCCTAAGTATGTATTTTCTTCCAACTCTAATATTCGCTTCTTATCAGAATTTCAAAGTTCTTCATCATGTCATGCATTTAGTCTATCACTGTGCCTCACTATTGTATTTATCAGAACACTTCATTTTGTCATGCATTTTGCTTGACCTTTGATCCCCAATAATTTTTCTTATGTTTCTATTCCCCTCCTAATTTTTTAGTATGTGTCATATTATTCCCAATAGTCTATTTTGGCACCATTAATTTTGAAGTGGAATTCTTCTCGCCCATGATCACTATTCAAAATTGAATTTGTGAGTGTATTTGGTGGCCAAATTATTCTATTTTTGGAGGATATAAAAGATAAAATACTTTCATCTAGGATCATCTATATTTACCCAAATTCATTCCAAAAATTATTTTGAGCACTTGTGTTGAAGAGTGTGGATTTGAGGATGAAAAATCATAGACCTATCAAAGATCAGAGAATAAAATCCCTTTGATTTCAAAGGTCAAAGGATGTCACCCCTTTGGCTAGAAGACAATCTCACTTAGAGGTCACATCAAAGCTTCATTGTTTGTGGATTTACCCATATTGTATCAATGTTGTTTGTTATTTTTTGTTTGTCATGGGTATGCTCATAGTAGTTTATTGTTGTTATATATATTGAAACTTTACAACCCATTTTGCATGTATATTCATACTCTATTATTATAAGGAAAGGATCAAGAGTTACACCTATTATTTGATGTTCATTATAATAAGAAAAACAAGAGTTTTTTCATCACTTGTTTTTCATAATGTAATGATATTGTTGATTCAATTATAGTAGTTTTAATTTGAATGAATGCTAGAACTAATAATGTGATTCAAATAATAAGTGTTTACATTCCCCTAAATTTTGGGAAAGGACAATACAATAGTATAAGAGTTGGTGATCTTGTCAACATGTGCATTTATATTTCAACTTTGTATGTTTTAGTTTTATCTAGTATAATTGTAGAGAAACCACATATCACTTAAGGGAGATCAAGAAATAAGTCCAAGCTATAGAAAGCGTAGAGACTCAATTGTCTCCTACATAGCCCAATGCAGAGCATAACAGTATCACCAAAAGAGAGAGAAGAATGATTGCAAATGTGAACTTGAATAATTAGGCCAAAAGAAAGTTTGATCAGTTGATTCATATGATTGTGCAATTTCTTCACAAGATGGAAAATAATGTGAATATGCATATACATTTAATAGGTGAAGCAAATGCTTCTTATTATAGCAGTAGACTATGAATATGAAAATTCAATAACTTCCATAAAAGAATCAAGCACAACAAATTAGCCAAGAAACTATCATAAAACATGTGCATGTACAATGATCTCTTTGTGTATATGTAGGACAAGGAGAAAGTAAGAAGGTGAAAATAAAATATTGACTAACCCTCTAAGAGATGTGACACATGTAGAACACTTGGGATAAGTTTGAGTGCATGTTTTATGTATTTATGAGGTGATACAAATAAACCACTAAGTGAACTTTGTTAGATGCACAAGACAATTGAGAGGGGGTGAATTATTTGTACATTAAAACCTTAAATCCCTCATTAAATTTCAAACCTTTATTGACATTTAAACATTCATTAAGCATTGACAGAATGCAAACATATGAAACAACAATGCAAACACAATAGAACATTGGATTTACATGGAAAACCCTAAGAAGGGAAAAAACACAGTGAGGATTAGCTCACATATATATGAATAGCAATACCAACTACAATAGGCTCACTACCCAAAAGAGAAGAATGGCTCATTGTTGGGTGGCTCACTACCAAGGGCTTACTACCCAAAATAAAGAAGAATAAAATACTACTAAAAATAGATTCACTATCTCAGAGCAACAAGAAATATCCACCACTATAAATCTACACCATCTACAACCCTTGACTCACTACCTCCAGTGATTTCAAGTACACTAAAAATGTAGACACCTTCTACTCACTGCATTTGGTAGCCTTAAGTATTTAGGCTCATACTCAAATCACCGCACTTGATCAAATTCACATCTTTCATACACCACACAAATCCACACATCTCCAATAAATAACCATGCTTATATATCCTCCACAACCTCAAAAACCTTCTCCATGTCAGCCACAATGAAACGTATGCACCCCAAATGTGCAACCACTAAATAGGTCAACACCAAACACTTCCACAGTGGAAAGAAGTGAAGGTAGACCATGTCAAGGGTTAACTAGGACCCAAACCTACACTAACACACTTCACATGATTCCAAAAACAAGAAAAAACCTCCACAATTAGCACTAGCATGCCAGGTCAGCCAAACCTCCACTAACACTAACAAGCGACCACATACACGCCTCTCTAGGTCCGAAAACAACATGCAGACCACAAAGAAACACTTCATAGCATCCAAACAACATACCAAAATATTCCAACATCATCAAAATATTCTGCAACATTGCCACAACCACCTACAACTAAGAACACCATCATTATGTGCAACCAAACATACTGCCACATAACACAACTTATGAATCCAAACTTGTAGAAAAAATAAACAATAGAAACTTAAAGGGGAGGAAGTTACATAAAATATGAGCATGTTCCCAAATCTACAAGAAAATAAACCACAATGCAGAGAAATGCGGAGCAATCTCATTTCTCTCAGATAATTCACAAACAAACACATTGTCAAACACATCTTCCACTACAGAACAATCCAAAACCTAAAAAATTGGATACAACATCTTTGAACACCTATGATCATCACATCCAAACTGCACAAGCATATATTCAATCATGAATAAATGCAAAAATCAACACAAAACACACCTCTATTACCCTATACACTTCTTTATACATTTTTTCTCAAAAGTGCTTAGAAACCAAGTGAACCAGTTGCATCAACAACACCTAATCAACACTACAACACCTTCTCATCATGACTACACTAGAGGTTGAAATCAATGTGACATCAAACCACAACACATCCACACTTAGCATTGATGAAAACACTACCAAAAATCTCCCCAACTATACTAGAGGTTGACATCAATGACAACACTAGTAATCTTCTAACAATCTCCCCCTTTGTCATTGATGGCAACACTAGCTCTATAAAACTATCAACAACAACAGTTGTGCATCAAGCAACACTCCCCCTTACTGGGGCATCTCTTACACTTCTTTTCCTGATATCTTGCAGATATTGTTCTCTCCCCTATCTTGAGGAGTTTTTCAGACATCACTCTCCCCCTTTGACATCAATAGAAAAGAGCAACATCTTTCCCTTTGACAACACTTTCAAACTTATCTTTAGGCAACACCGGTGAGCAACTGCTCTCTCCACTACTCTTCTCATACAATTCTCACTAGTGCACACACCACTTCTCATTCTTCATTCTTCTTACTCTTTTTTGCACTCTCTTTACATTGCTCTTACTTTTAATCTCCCCCCCTTAGAGGCACAAGATATGCTTCCCATGACTATACCAAACAAGAATACTACTACCTACTCCCCTTGAGAGGTAGCCTTCAACATTAGTTTAGGACCAAGAATATATCTTGAAATTCTCTCTAGATAGATGCACACTCTTATACATCTAGTTGAAAGAAGGAGGGGTAATAACCCCTAACTTCTGTCGGAGATACTCAAATGTATCTTTTGGAAGAGTCTTTGTGAAAATATTTGCAACTTGATCCTTTTTAGGCATATACTCTAACTTCACCTCATTATCTGCAACTTTCTCTCTTAGAAAGTGATACCAGATAGAGATATGATTTGTTCTTGAATGCATCACTAGGTTCTTTGAAATATTGATAGCACTTGTATTATCATACAAGATAGAAATAGGTTCATCATATGATATTCTGATATCTTTCAATATATGCTTCATACATAACACTTGTGTGTAGCATGATACTGCTGCTATATAATCTGCCTCTCCAATAGATAATGACACTAAATCTTGCTTCTTACTCAACCAAGAAACCAAATTTTCTTCCAAGAAAGAAAGCACCTCCACTTGTACTTATGTCATTTGCACAACCTGCCCAATCTACATTTGTATATGCACTTAAGGAGAAATCAGTATCCCTAGGATACCATAGACCAAAGTCCGAAGTGCCCTTCGAGTATCTAAATATCCTTTTGACCGTTGTAACATGTGATTCTCTAGGATCTTCTTGAAATCTTGCCACAAGACAAACTGCATGTATGATATCTGATCTAGTAACAGTTAGATATAGCAGTTCACCAATCATTGATCTATACTTGCTTTGATCTATCTTAGGATATTCATCATTCTTGCTCAACTAACAACTAGTAACCATAGGAGTACATATTGGTTTAGAATCCTATATTCCAAACTTCTTCAATATTTCCTTGACATACTTTGACTGTGAAATGAAAATACCTTTCTTTGATTGATTGATTTGTAACCCAAGGAAGAAATTCATCTCCCCACACATTGACATCTCAAACTCATTCTGCATCTCCTCTACAAACCTCTAGCACATATCTTCATATCCTCCAAATATTATGTCATCAACATACACTACCACATTCAGAATTTTATCTCCCTCAACCTTGAAGTAAAGGTTGCTATTTGGAATGCATTTTTTGAATCCTTGTTGTAACAAGTACTTATCCAAACTTGCATACCAAGCTCTAGGAGCCTATTTGATTCCATAAAATGTATTCTTCAATTTGTAGACAGTATCAACATCTTCTGATAATTGAAGTCCATTTGGTTATTCAATGTATACCTCTTCTTCCAACTCACCATTCAAGAACACAGACTTGACATCCATTTGATATACCTTGAATTCTTTATGTGTTGCAAACACCAAAATCACCCTAATAGCTTCTATCATTGCCGCTGGATAAAAATTCTCTTCAAAATCTATTCCTTCCACTTGTGAGTAGCCCTTACACACAAGCCTACCCTTATTTTTGACAACTTTTCCATCCTCATTCGACTTGTTCCTAAAAACCCACTTAGTTCCTATCACATTCTTATTTGTTTGCCTTGGGACCATATCCCAAGTTTGATTCTTCTCAATCTGTTCCAACTCTTCTTTCATATCTTTCTCATCTTTGCATGCCTTAGTTATAGTTTTAGGTTCTACCTTATAAAGTAATTAAAATTTTACCTATTCCTCTATCATAACAAGTTGTCTCCTTGTCAACACACCTTTTTTCTTATCTCCAATGATTTTATTTTCAAAATGATTCTTCTGCACATACTTAGGAGTCTTAGGAATCTTTTTCAGAGCTTCTTCCTCTTTAACTATCATCTCTTTTTCCTTCTCTTCTTCACTGCAAGGGAGTTCAACAGATTCATATCCTTCTATCAATACTGAACTCTGGTATGGTTCTTCATCCACCTTAACACTTGCACTTTCAACAATTCTCTTCTAGTATAACATTTGCTTCCAAATACTCTGAAATATTTCACAGTAGGAGGTTTTCCATACCATAACTCATAAGTAGTCTTTGAACTGTTCACTCTTGCTTGTCATTTGTTAAGAATGTAGACTACAATATGAGTTACTTCATTGCAATAGACATCTGGTAGATTTGCTTCTTTCATCACAACCCTTTTCGCTTCTTGAACCATTATGTTCTTTCTCTCCATAACTCCATTCTATTGAGGAGTCTTAGGAGCTAACAAATGGCTCTTTATCCCATGATCTTCATAAAAACTATTAAACTCATTGGAGGTGAACTCATCACCTTTTTCAAACCTTAAGCATTTGATTTTTAGATCCATTTCATTCTCAACCATAGATTTAAATGCTTTAAACTTATCTAGAGATTCTATTTTTTCTCTGAGAAATGTCAACCAAGTCATTTTAGAATAATCATCTATCGATAACATAAAATACCTGTCACCATGAGAGCTTCTTATTTTGGTAGGTCCACATAGGTCTATATGCACCAAGTCCAAAGGACCTGCAGTAGAATATTCTTTATTCTTGAACTTCTTCTCTGTCTACTTTCCAAAATGACACTCTTTGCATATTGCATTGATAGGCTTTTTAATCTTTGGTAGATTTCTCACAATATTAGTAGAACTGATCTTCACTAGGTTATCAAAGTTGATGTGACCCATTCTTTTATGCCACAACCAACTTTCATTTATTTGAGACATAAAGCACTTAACACCACCACCTGTGAGTTGATTAACATTACATTATGTCCTTGTCCCTGCTGCAACCAAGGTTCCAAAGCTTCTTTTTCTAATTTCACAACCATCATCCTGAAACACCAAATTGTGTCCTTTGCTACACAATTTTCCTACACTTAGAAGATTATGTTCGAGATCCTTGACATAAAGAACATCATCTATTTTATGCTTTCCATAAAAAATAATTGAACCTTTTCCATAGATCTTAGTAGATGTATCATCACCAAACTTAACAAGACCACCATCATACTTTTGAAGTTTAACAAAATTACTCTTATCACCTGTAATATGATTTGAGCATCCACTGTCAATTATCTAGTAATTTCTCTCCTCTCTTGCATGAAAATCAGTCACCATAGTTCCTTCAACCTTGTGACCTGTTTTCAGAGAACTTTCCTTCACACATCTTTCAGCATTAGTAGAATTAGTTCCTACATTTAAAGCCATGAATAAGCATTCATCACTATCTTCATTAGGATAGTCTGATTCCTCATCATCATATACACCATTTTCTTTTTCAACATAATAACTCTTCTTGACAGATTAACTTTTATGATCCTTATGTTTGTCATTTACAACTTTGATTGCACATTTAGAAGCATAATGAAATATCTTTCCACAATTGAAACATTTAAAGGGTAACTTACCTTTGTATTTGTTAGTGTCCTTTTTCAATATCCTTACAAAATTTGCTTACACTTCATCAAGATCATCAAGATCTGATTCATCATCCTTCTTTGTCTTGTAGACTTTAAAAGTAGTTTCTTTCTTTGTAGCATCTTGACCAAACTCTCTCAATTCATAAGTAATTAAAGCACCAAACATTTGATCTCTAGGATAATTATCCAAATTTGAGCTTCCTCAATAGCAAAAAAATTAGAACTATAAGATTTAGGAAGAGTTCTCAATACCTTTTTCACAAATTCACTTTCTTCTTGCTTTCCACCTAGACCATTGATTGCATTAACAACTCCATCCACTTTGAGCATGCTGACAGTCATATCTTCATCTTCAAACATCCTCAAGGTTTCAAATTTAGCTTTGTAGTTTTGTATCTTCACTTGCTTTACCTTATCATCTCCTTCATAAATGCTCTACAATTTTGTCCAAATCTCTTTAGTATATTTAAGACTTATCACCTTTCCTAGTTTTGAATAAAAAAGAACACTCGGGATATAATTTATTGCTTTGCCATTGTTCTCATAATCCTTGAGCTCATCATAACTTATTAGACCATTAGCAGTATAATATATCCTTTTTTAACTAATTTCCAAACACCAAACCCTAGAGAGATAAGAAAGGATTCCATCCTAGATTTCCAGTAAGCATAAATCATTCCATCGAACATAGGAGCTTTTACACCCTTCTAGTGCACCATATAGATATACCTCAAGCAGTTAAGCTTTCTCCAAGGAACCACTGCTCTGATACCAACTGTTAGATGTGTAGGACAATTGAGAGGGGGGTAATCAGTTGTATATTAAAACCTTAAATCCCTCATTAACTTTTAAACCATTATCAACATTTGAACCCTCATTAATCATTAGCAAAATGTAAACATATGAAACAACAATGAAAACACAACAAAACATAATAGAACACCAGATTTACATGGAAAACCCTAAGCAAGGAAAAACCATAATGAGGATTAGGTCACATATATATGAATAGCAACACCAAATACAATAGGCTCACTACCCAAAAGAGAAGAGTGGATCATTGTTAGGTGGCTCACTACCAAGGGCTCACTACCCAGAAGAAAGAAGAATAGAAGAAGACTAGTAGAAAGAGATTCACTATCTTAGAACAATAGGAAATATCCACCACTACAAATCTACACCATCTGTAACCTTTGGTTCAATGCCTCCAACAACTTCAGGCACACTAAAAATGTAGAAACCTTATGCTCACTACATCCAATAGCCTTAAGTGTTTAAGATCACACTCAAATCACCACACTTGATCACATTCACATATTTTTTACACCACACAGATCCACACAACATCTCCAACAATTAACCTTGCTTATATATCCTCCACATCCTCAAAAACCTTCTCCATGTCAGCTACAATGAAACATATGCATGTCAAATGTGCAATCACTAAATAGGTTGACACTAAACACTTCCACGATGGAAAGAAGTGAAGGTAGACCACACCAAGGGTTAACTAGGACTCAAATCTAAACTAAAATGCTTCACCATGCTTCCACAAACAACAAAAAAAACTCTGCAATTAGTGCTAGCATGCTAGGTCAACCAAACTTGCACTAATACCAACAATCAACCACATACATGTCTCTCCAAGTCTAAAAACAACATGCAAACCACAAAGAAACACTTCATAGCATCCACACAACATCCCAAAATATTCTAGCATCATCAAAATATTTTGCAACACTGCCACAACCACTTGCAACTGAGAACACCATCATTCTATGCAACTAAACATACTACCATAGAAAACAACTTATGAATCCAAACTTATGGAATAAATGAACACTAGAAACTTCAAGGGAAGGAAGTTACAAAAAATATGAGAACGTTCCCAGATTTGCAATACAAGAAACCGCAATGTGGAGAAATGCAAATCAATCTCATTTCTCCCAGATAATCCTTCTTCATAGACAAACACATTGTCAAACACATCTTCCACTACAAAACAATCCAGAACTTGAAACTCTGGATATAACATCTCTAAACACCTCTAATCATCATGTCAAAACCGCACAAGCATATCTTCAACCATGAAGAAATGTGGGACTCAACACAAAACACACCTCTATTACCTTGTACACTTCTTTATACAAATTTTATCAAAAGCACTTGGAAACCAAGTGAACCAACTACATTAGCAACACCTACTCAACACTACAACACCTTCTCATCATGACTACACTAGAGTTTGACATCAATGTGACATAAAACCACAACACATACACACTTGACATTGATGAAAACACTACCAACAATCTCCAACAATCTCCCCAACTATATTGGAGGTTGACATCAATGGCAACACCAACAGTCTTCCAACAAACTTAACATAGTGTGAATAGGACTACTAGATCTAGAAACTAGATAAATAATAACTAGATGAATAAAGGTAATTTTCACACTAACCCCCCCCCTAATTGATACTTAGGGAGTAAGTCACTCACATGATGGACGCATTCAAACCAAAATAGAGGTCATGTGTTAAAACAATAGTATAAAGGATTACATAAAGAAACCAAGAATTATACCACTAGGAATATACCTATAAGGACAACTAAAATGCAATTAGGACTAGCCATTATCAATCTCACATAAAATGGGAAGACTAATGTCAATGAGTGAGATCCACTAAACTAAAATTTTATACCACTTATACCACTAAACGTAAATAAGAAATTCAAGTCAAGCAAGGTGGTGAGCCCCTTAACCCAAATCAAATCTTAGCAACATTAAATCTCTCTCTTTCAAACCAACTAATTTAATCCCTTACCAAACCAAGATCCAAAATTAATACCCTACAAACAAGTCAAATAAGGAATCAAAAAGACCTAACTCAAGACATTAAGAAGAAGGGGTACATTTTCACAAAGGAAAATGGGGTGTGTTGTGTGAGCAACAATAGTTTGACATACTAATTATGAAATAAATTGTTGATTGGATTGTATCTTACTTTGGAGACTACAAATATTTTTAATATTTTGAGGAAGATACATATTGGCAATAAAATATATTTTAGAGTATTAACCTCAACATCTAATAAAGGTCTAATGAAACCCAATAAGCAATCGTTGTCTACACCAAATATGTATTTCTTAGGATTCAAACAAACTTGATATTTTTATAATATCTCAAAGATGGTCCTAAACCTCAAATATCATCAATGCATTTCTTAGATTTACCCAAAAATATCTACATTATGCTAAAAAATAACATGCATTAAATAATGGAAAATCAACTTGATAGCCATTTGATAGGTAGCACCGATATTTTCAATCTATAATATTTAATAGATTAAAAATATACCCCATGACATAGTAAAATCAATCTTATGTTGATCTTGGGGTTTTTTAAAATTTTGATTATAACCTAAAATCCCATCCATAAATGATAACATCATGTGTCTCTAGCAATATAATTGATGATCGTGTCAATTTATTAGGAAAATAAAAATCATCTTTAGGTGATTCCTTATTAATATATCTAGAATCAATATGCATGCAATTATGTCTATCAATTTGGCCACATACAATATATTTTAAATCTGTTTGAGAGTAGTCAGTTGGTCTAATGAATCTAGTTTTGAATAATTTTTCAATTTCACCTTTAACCATCAAAACAAATTTAGGATACATATTTCCAATATTTTGTTTAATAGGTTTAGTCTCACACTTGAGAATAATATTATACATGACACTATAGCTATAGAATCGACATTTCTTGATCAAACCATGCAAATAATCATTATAATCTTAAAGTACTATGGACATGTCATGTCTCTAAAAAGAATCAACATTCACCAAATTTTTAATGTTTTTTATTTATTAAATTTATCCACATCCACATCAAAAGTAGCATTAAAATCTAGTATATTTTTATCCTTATTAAATGGTTTTATGAGTAAGTCATTAGAAAACTATAGAGAGTGTCCTTGTGAAGGAAAGGTTTCCCTAAAGCAGGAACAAACTTCAAAGAGCATATGGGAAACTTCTTTCATGATGAAAATTAACTAAATCCTCATAAACATCCAAAATTCAGTAGGAGCTTCATCATTAGTAAGTGTACCTAAATGAGGAGTAAAATATAGTAAGTCTATGTAAATCCAATCAAGATGTATCAAATGTAAATATATGTTGTGATTAACCACACAATCTAAAAGATTGTTTTCTATGCATTGTTTATATTCATATCTTTAGTAGGAGAATAACCCAAATTAATAGTACAATGCTTTTGTTATGGTTTAATGGGATCTAAGATACATTGATCCTTTATACCTAAACCTCTATCTATTATATCTATTTTTTTTAGAATAAAAAGGCATTTACTGTATTGGTTAACAAGTTGTGAAGAAGACAAAACCTCTATACAATAATTAGTAGTAGTTTTGGTTCCATGAATAAAAGAGCCTTCATTTAGAGTGGTATCCTCATGAAGACTAGAATGTGGTCAACCATATATAGTTGGGTCCTGTATAAAAAAGGAATGATATATTATTTATAATTCACTTTATGTTTATTTTTGTATAAAGGTGTAAAATCAAGAGAGCCTGGAAATCATCCTTAAGGTCAACATGAGGAGTGGATGAAGGACAAAAGGTTCTTAACAATGATGTAGAAATAATAGATCAATTAAGAGTAACTAAAATATTAAATTTATCCACTACTTGATAATATTGATGGGAATTATTGTCATGTATGACTATACATTTTTATTATTATGAATAAACTTCAAAGTTCAATGAAGAGTAGAAGGCACCGCGTCCATAACATGTATCCAAGGATGACCAAAGAGAATGTCATGTAGTAAGTAAATAGACATGACATGAAACATAATATTAAGTGTAATGGGTCCTAGAGTAATTGGTAAAGTAACAAAACCAAGAGACTTAAGATCGATATTATCAAACTTGATAATGACAAGTTGCAATTTTTGGAAATTAGTAGAATCAACATTCATTACATCTAAAAATTCTTTGTTGTAAATATGTAAACCATATTCTTTGTTAATTAAAGATCATTTGATTCAAATATTCCCATATTTATGTATAATGTACAATGGTTGATGTTCCTAAATGATGTGGGGAGGGGGGAATCCTAAGGAGAAAATCAATTTTGAGATATATCCTTATAAATAGGCTTTATAATAGTAACCACCTCTATGGGAGTAACATTAGATTGAACAATCATTTTAGCTAAAGCTTACCTCGAGACTTTGTTGTATTCTCAAACAAATGCATTAAATCCTACTTATCTTGAAACATAACGGTGGAGATGTGTTATGATAGATATTAGAAAGTGACTCATTAAGGTGTTATAATTTTAGTGTTTGTTTAGATGAATATCTTAAATTGTACAAAACAAATTTTCTTCACTTGTTCACCTATATGAGTGCATACCTAATCTCTACAAGTGTAAATATTAAAATGCACGTAGACCTAAAATTTAGCTCATGGATCTAAACTAGTAGATTGTTGGAATTCACTCACCTTGGATTTTTATGTTTAAATGTACATAAGGATAAAAAATTAGGAAAAAAATTGGGGAATCTATAAAATTGTGAGGGTCAATTTATCCTTACTTGGATCTCTAATACAATAATCTTATGGATTTGAACAAAAGGTTCAAAGATAACAATCAAGCATGTAATGAACCTAGGATGGCATGCTTGATAAATATTATAACACTCTCATAAATTCTCTTGATGACTTGTCCTTGTATAACTCCTAGATTATCAGTAACATTGTTTTCAAATGAGTGGATGAGTGTCCTTAAATACTACATTCAAGCACATAAAGTAGCACAAATGTACGCTAGTTTGGCTTAGAGTGACTAACAAAGTGGTCATCAAATATTTAACTTTAAATTTTAGATTTTAAAAAGTGAAGGTTCAAATCTATGATTGTGATGTTGGAGTAATTAAGACATCACTTGATAATTAATTAATTATTAGGTCCCTTATTAATTTAATTACTTAAGGTAAACTTAGGAGTGCTTTTTTATTATTAGATTGGACTATTTATAGGTTTTCTCATTGCATGAGATTATGACACTTGTCAGAATCTAATCAAACCCTCATCTAGGATTTGCACTTTTTCTTTTATAAGCAAATATTTTGTAACAATTCACATGTATTAATATCTATTATTAAATAAAAAAGGAATATTAGATGCTTGTGTGGACAAATTCTATTCTCTTGGTTGTATATCAAATTAGTTGCTTTGATCTCTTGTTTGTGATAGGAATTTTGGTTTTAGGTGATTTATGGGAGCTGTGGGGTTCACTATCAACTCTAACATATGAAAGTGAACTAAGTCAAGTTCATATTCACATATTTGATCTAGGATGCTAAATAATATCTAGGGATTAAGAATGTTGGCTCCTTCATAGCCCCATATATCTCTTTTTATTTTTACATTTTCTTTCTTGAAATTTCCAAGTAGATGTTGTTAATGCCTATTTTAAATTTATACTAGATGCTACTCATGGACTTCTATGATTATAGGTACCAAGACGAAGAATTGATTACAAGGAGCATGCGTGAATCTCCATTCATATATATAAACTTTTAATGATGTTTGTTACATACTCTCATGTTGACTATTTATTTTTACTTTGACCTACATGACTTATAGTGGTCCCCATGCATAGTCAAAATTAAGGGAAATATAAGGGCAAAAGTTTACACCTTGCACTTTCCTCCTATTTGGATTCAATTTGACCTATTTATCCCAAATGTAATGACTAGTGTACAAGTGGCATACTTTTGTGTGATAGTTAGCAATTAACCAAATCCTTGAATGAACCTAACTCCATGCATCTCAAGGATCTAGATCTAATTTTTAAATTCACCTTTCCCTAACCTAGCCCAAAATTGTAGGTGATTATGAACCTAGTTTAGAACCATAATTGTAGTTTTGACCCCTAAACTCTTAAATTTAAATTTAATTAGGAACCCAAGTTAACCCATTTCTAAGTAGTTATCATTTTTCAACTTAAGCATAAAATGTTCAAATTGCATGGTACATGCAATATAAAAGGACAAACCCTAATTCCTTCTAGATCATTAACTATCTATTAGAACTTAATCATCCAAGCATCATCATAGCAATATCTAGCATCAACATTTATATTGATAAGGACATATTAGGCATCATACATGGTTGTTTGACTTGTCTTCAAACTTATTCCAAATGATAAATTAATTTTAAGGGTTTGACTATGTTGAACATCCTAACACAACAATGGTATCTTTAGATAGTACCAAGTCCAAATAATAGAGGCAAACACATTTTTGTAGTTAGAGGCACATTGGTCAAATCCACCATAGAAGGTCAAATATGTAGAAAAGGTTCTAAGGAGCACATGCAAGGACCAATTTTATGATTGAAGTATTGAACCAATTAGAAACTAAATCATTTATTAGTCTTTTAGAGCATTGCAATCTCAAACTTATCAATTTAATTAGATTTTCACATTCCATAATGTTGATTGTTGTTGTTTCTGGATTTGATTGTGTGACATTTTGATGCAAAAAAACTCACACAATTGAATTCAAAAACAACACCAATAAATTTCAAATCTAATAATAGAGAACCATATTGGATCATTGAGCATAGTTTACATCATAATATCTACAAGTCACAAATGAAGCTAGGTACTTTAACCCATTTTATCAATTTTAAAAGGCTTTTGTATAGTGTTATTATCTCAACTCTATTTCTAAAATTGTTTGCTTGTCACTATTAATTTATTTCTTTAACATGTTTAGTGATTTTATTACCTTGCAAAAGAAAATACCATACAAAGGCCCTATTATTGTCATTTTTGGCATGTGTTAGAATTTTGTGTGTGAAGGTAACATTTTAGAAACACCTAAATAAAATACAACTCAAAATACATGTTTGATTTTCATTGAAAGTTTTTATGTGTGTGAAAGTTAGATTTTTTGAAATGAAATTTTATATAAAATAAGAGAGAATGGTCTACAATACTAAAGGGTTGTAGTTTAACAATATGTTTTTTATTACATCTTCTATTAAATTCATAATTTTTCAAAGGTGAATTAGACCAAGTTTAACCTCCAGATAACTTGATAGACAAGATATCTTTATTTATTAGTTGATGGGCTACATATAGTGTGATATTTGAGCCTAAAACAAGTCTCATGCCTACAGACCACTGTTGAATCATCGGAAAACAAGTTTCAACTATCATTTAATGGTAAACCAACTCCCATTTAATGGTAAAAGTCTCCAAAATATTAGGTGAAAGCCTCCAAATCTCACTTATCACGTAAAAATGACATAAATATTGATTTGCCAATTGGATGAGAACATTTTATTTCCATTTGCAGTATTTTTTGTCAATTTGATGGAAACTTTATTTTTTCATTTGCATTGCTTTATGTTTTAAATTTGTATGCAAATATTTCATAGCCACATAATACTTAATTTCTTTAAGGAAAAAATCTAGATTTGTATAAGTTTATTTCATCGCATTATTTAGCACTTATTATTAATTGTTTAATCCAGCCACATGCAACTAGAATTTGCAGCACATGGCATCCATACACACCCATGCACAGACACATACTCTCTAAGAAATTAACATACATATAATTTTCTATGGACATAATCCTTGAACCTCCTTTAGATACAAGTGCTAATAATAACATAACTGAAAAAATATTATGATTTAAATATATACTTACTCATCATAATATAAAATTGTCATTCACCATTGACCATAAGTTACAGACGATTTTGTTGTGTTTCTTGAAACATACATTATAGGTGGTGTTTACACAAAGCCATGGACACATGGAGTAAGGAATCGCTAACATAAATATACATGATTGGATTAAATAAAAAGAACATGCATTATATAACAATTTTCAAATTTAGGCAAATCGTGTATTTCCCTTAGATTTAGGGAACCCTAGAAACTTTGAGGGTTAAATAAGAATCCCTTTGACATTGAAGACTTTTTCCAACGTAAGTAATTCAATTTTGTTAAACAAGTTGGCATTGCCCTATAACATGTTGACAACACATTAGGGGAGAAGGCCCAATAGTGGTGTGGGTACCAATAGTTTTCATAGTACATGTACATTCAAAGCCCAATATTTTAAAACTATGGAACTAGTAATTGTAAGAGAGAACCTAATAGCTGAACAAAATATGCCCATTACATTCAAAAAGCAACAAATCATATGATGTCACATTGACACACTAAAAAAAATGACTTAATGCACCACTATTGGTCTAACTTTTTTGGGGGGTCTATTATGACCCCTCAACAAAAAGCATGTTGATTACAACTTTTTTCTCAGTCTATGCGGGTGAAACGAAATATTTGAATTATCCACTTCCTTGGCCACTTGAGGATATAATTTTTTAATGTCAATGTTGCATGTTCATTACTATGTCGACCCATAAAGTTAGGGTGCACCACTATTGGGCCCTCTCCCTTAGTCAACAATTAAATAGACAGATGGAATTTGAAATGCATTCTTAAAACAACTCAATATTTTATTATTAGCACTTGCAATATGTTAAGTAATATTATATCTAAATATTTGTTTGTATTGAACATGTCATTTTAAAAAAAAATCTTAATATCAAATCACGAGATATCAAAATTCACTTTTTATTATATTATTATGAACATGTCGTTTTAAAAATATTCTTGACATCAAATCACGAGATATCAAAACTCATTTTTTATTGTAGTATTATGAACATGTCATTTTAAAAAAGAAATTCTTGACATCAAATTACGAGAAATCAAAACTCCTTTTTATTATATCATTATGACCATATAGTTTTTCAAAAATATTCTTGACATCAAATCATGAGGTGTCAAAACTCATTTTGGATTGCACCACTATGCCCAATTAGAAAATATGCATTTCAAATTATAAATTCTTAATCCCTTGGGAGTTATTTAAATGTCTAGGTAGCTAAAAATTATGTCTAGATAACTAAACTACCCACTAAACTTAAAAGGGAATCAACTTTAAAAAAGACAATTTATGAAAAATCATTAAATATAAATCTAATGTGGAAACAAAAGTTTAAAGATTTGGTTATTTAAATTATTTGAAAAAGGAATTTCCATGATTTTAAAAGGAGTGGAAACAATTTTAAAATGAGACATTTTTTGGCATCAAATTTTTCAAAGGAGTCAAAAGAGTTTGCAAATGATTTAGAATATTTTTCCCTCTTGACAAACTTATATATATTGATTTAACAGGTTGGTTAATTATCAAAGATAACAACCAATAATGTGGATATGCCTAGGATGTTATATAGATATCAATGACCAATGAAGTGTTCTTGTTAAGTGTTAGATGTGTGTTGAACATTTGTTGGGTGTTCCAAATGAATTGAGGTTTTTTTTTGTACAATACCCTAGTGTCCAATTCAAAAGGTTTAGGAAAGAAGTTCATAATGATTATATAGAGGGAAACCTCTAGACTTAAATTTCAAATTCTAAATTTTGAGAATTTTTTTTTTTTTACAAATTGTAAAACTAACCTAGATAATTTAATTAGAATTAAGATGATGAAAAAATGAAGATTGAATCGAAACCCTTAAAATGAATGTAAATTAAATCAAGTTTTGACTTTCACACAAAATACATCATTTTACACACAAAATTTTATATTAAAAGAAAAAGCAAATTCAAATAAGATTAAAATAAAAGAAAAATACAAACATACAATTATAAATTGTATTATGACATTTAATTAAATTTAAACTGAACCTTCTTATTTAAAACTCACATTCACCACTCATATCCTAAATATAACAATTAATTACTAACTAAAAATACGAACCTATTAGGGTTAGGGCCCTAGCTCGGTTGGCTAAATCTTTCCTATTGCAGGAGGTTGGTCATGAGGTCTAGTCTCCCCCACCCTTGTGATATTGGAGGGCGTGTCACACCAACGCCGTTGGTCACGTTAAAATTTTTACCAAGCGCATTGCAGTTTATAGGGGTCGTGCTACCTGATTCTTGTAGTCTAAAAAAAAAACTGAACCTATTCAAAACAAAGAAAATTAAAAGACTTAAAAATCAAATTATGGAAGTTGACTTTTAAAACCTTTGTATGTTGCTCAACTAGAGATGCAAATCACACATTGAAAGAGATGGAGGAGAATAAATATATTTGTGATGTCAACTAAATATTATGATATAACTTGCTAAATTTAAGGATAATTTTTTTGACACATTTATTTTTGACATGAGATAATTTTTTTGACACATTTATTTTGTCATATAAGAAGGTTATCAACTAATTATTGTTATTTAGTTATTTCAATAGTTCAACTTATTTACTCAAGAAAATAGTTTAATTAAACAACTAGGACTTTGGCTAAAAGATTTACTATTATGAACATAAAGTAATATTCATATAATTAATATAAATAGTTGAGAAATGAAAGCTTTAATTATGTTATTTATGGCTAGTAAATGTATTTAAAAGTTTTATTGGATGGTTGACATGCAAATATATAAATAATTTATTGGCCAAGCATTGCACATCAATGAATCATTGTTTTGATAATAAGGGAAAATCAGGTTTTGAAGGGACCTGAAACCCTTTACAACAAAAGAAACAAAATGCTGCAAGAGAAGATTTTCAACAGACCACTAGCAGCAACCCAACAGCCAAAAAACACAACCAAGCGAGTGCTACACTAAAAGGATAAACAACTACCAACAACACCCAACAACCACAAAACACCAAAACAACCTAAAAGAAACCTACACCTAGCAGGAAACAAGAAGCAACAAAGAAAAAGAGTAGGCACTAGTTCAAGCCACTCAGAGTGTTGGTCACCTCAATCTGTTGGTTCCTATGCCTTTCGACCATATCGAGTAGCTCCTTCTTCGTAGCATCAAATGATTTCTTCCAATCAACTGACCCTCTGCCAACCGGTCCTTTGTCATCATCCTTAGCATCTTTTTTACCTTTACCCTTGGCCGCATGTTCTTTCTCCATAAGCTCAGAGAAGTAAACCTGATCCTCCCTAAGCTCACTTATTTTTTTGAAAAGGACTTCCAAGGAGTCTGTGTTCTTCACAGAGATATGGCATGCCTACATTAATTTCTTGATATTTGCATTTATACTTGAAACCTTGGCTTCTAGAGTCATCAATATTTCATCACACAGAGACTTAAAGTCATGATAGGAACCTTCAAGGTCCACCATTCTATCTATAAGAATGTTCGACACCGAACCCTTCAAAACATTCTTCATATTTTCCTTTAAGCCTCTAATTCTAATATTAATCTTATTCAACTCCTACATAGTCCATTTGGCTAATTTAAAGGTACTAGTGGCCCCAGCTCTATCCATATCCAGTAATTCAAACATGGAGGTAGCATCATCATCAAGGTAATAAAAGTCCTCAGAAAGAGGGTTTATCTTCAAGGGCTCCTATTTGGCTTTTTTCTTTTCCACTTTCTCCTCATCTAGACCCCTATTCTCCTTGTCTTGCTCCTCCTTGGGAAAATACTGCATGGGAGAATCCTCAATGACCACCATCTTATCTCCAGAATCCTTATCCTCACCTGCCACATTGGGGTCCTTAGTCGGAACCTTAGAGGCCTTGTTCTTCAGGTTAGAATACACTTCAACAGCCTCCTCGATTTTTCAACCAAACCCACCGCATTATCTTGAGTCCCCACCTCTAGACCACCACCAACAACATCTTTACCAACATCCACCTCCACAGATTTGGGAGAAGAAGCGCCCAACCCCACCTCCCTGTCCTCATTGTCGGAAAGGGCCAACCTCTTAGTAGTCCTATTGCACTTAGCACCAAGCATCTTTCTCTTCTTCGATGACATAGTTGCAGCTGCAGGAGAAGCATCCTCCTCATCTTCGTTCAATTCCTCCTCATTTGAAGAGGATAATTACAACAAAAAAAACTCATGTTTACAAGTATTTGAATTTTGAAATGAGAAAATATGGCTTCCCTAGGATAATTAGGTAAATAAAGGTAATTAAATACAATTAACCTATTGATTGAATGTGAGGGTGTTATTTAGATGGAGTGGAATAGATTAGATAAAGATATTTAATAAAATATATAATCATTCTATAAATAATAATAAATGAAGAGAGATTGATTAGCTTTATAACTAAGGAATGATTACGATTTTCTAAAGAAAATGAGATTTGTATGCCTTAGAATTTGGAATGCTCTAGATAGTTGTGTATAAGGGTCAAAATTAGAAAATTCATTTTTGTTTTGTGTTAGATTGAATTCATAATTATGGATTTAGTTTATAGCTACAAATTTGTCTTGTGACTATGAACTCAAGGGTAAGTGCAAAAAGATGGGGGGCCAAAAAGGGGGCTTAAGTGGTCACTTTTTTTCTAAAATAAGGAAATATTGACCTTGGACGTGAAATTGAGGATAGTTACACTATAAATTTTGAGATGCAACAAAAACAAGGATTGTAGTGCTTCAAATCTACTTTCTAAACTACTATTTTTTTTTAAATGGTTGAGATTAAGGGGTTCAAAAGAGGGGGCCACAAAAATTGGTGCTTTTTTTGTCAAAAAAACATAATATAGCAACTTTTGTGGCTCCCTCAAAAGGTTAACTTTTTTTTAGTATTTTTAAAATCACTTTGATAAGAAATTAGCTAACAATATGTAGTTTATGCTTGATTTTTCTGATAAATTTTTAATGAATATTTGATTTTTTACTAATTTTAAAAGTGGACACTTTCTAAAAAATAAAATTTTGGCTATGCTACCCCTATAAAATTTGAAACTAATTAAAAATCATTGTTTTAATATACATAGAATGGAGTCTAGTTTCTAAAAATGTAATTTATTTGAAATTTTGATGAATGGTTAATTTATAACGAAAAAAACACCAAACATTGGTTTTTTTCCAAAAAACAGACATACAAACAAAATAAATTATAGATCAAAGGCTTAACATTGTCAAAATGTGAAAAAAATTACATCATTACATATCTAAGAGAGAGCCTAACATTACCCAGGTGCTCAATTTTTTTGACCTTGAAACACGTGCAAACTTGAGGCTGGACACGAAAGCGATTATGTGAAATATTGTAGAATTTGCAAAAACACATCTTTGAATGTTGGGAAGGCACTCCAAGCCTTTGGGTTGGTATTCCAAGGCAAATACCAAGCCCAAGGCTTGGGGATTCCCAAAGCAAGAAATAACGCAAGCGCATTATAATGCAAGCGCGTTATAACACACTCACATTATTTCTTAGTTTTGTCATGGTTTTTGCATTTGTGCCCAAGACATGTCTAGCAAGACATAACACGAGCACGTTATAATGCGCTCACATTATGTCTTACTTTGTGTTAAATGCTATTTTATTGAATGTATGTATATATATTTGTATGTATATATTCTTGTATGACATGTATATATGTATGTATGTATGTATGTGTCAATGTATGTATGTATGTATGCCTGCTTATATGTATGTATGTATGTATGTAAGATTGTATGTATGCTTGTATGCATGTAAGATTGTATGTACATATGTATGTATGCTTGTGTGTAAGATTGTATGCACATATGTATGCATGCTTGTATGTATGTATATATATATTTCTTTAGAGGGAGGGAGAATTTTAAGAGAGAGAGAGAGAGAGGTAGAGAGATAGTGAGAGAGAGACCTGAGAGAGGGAGAGGGGGTGGAAGGGAGAGACCTAAGAGAGAGGGAGTGGGAGAGACGGGGTTGGAATGAGAGGGACTTAGCTAGGTAGGGTGGGATGGATAGAGAGGGAGAGAGAAAGAGAGAGTTACGTAGGTAGGGTGCCAGAGGGATCTAGAATTGAGAGTTTGAGGGGGGTGAGAGGGAGAGACTTGAGAGATAGGTAGAGAGATGGAGTGTGAGAGAGAGGGAGTGAGAGAGAGAGAGTGTGACTTGAGATATGGAGAGGGTGTGGGAGGGAGTGACCTAAGAGAGAGGGAGTGTGAGAGAGGGTGGTGGAGTGAGAGAGACTTATCTAGGTAGGGTGGGAGGGATAGGAGAGAGAAGAGAGAGTAGAGAGAGATAGGATTTAGTGAGGGTGAGACCTAAGAGAGAGAGGTGGTGGGAGAGAGAGAGAGAGGGAGGGATAGAGAGGTGAGATGGATAGATAGAGAGTGAGGGATAGGGGTTTAGGGATTAGGGTTGAGGTTGAGGTTCCAATGTATAGGGTAGAGGGTAGAGGGTTTAAGGGTTTAAGAGTTGAGGGATGAGGTTTAGGGTTTAAGGGTTTAGGGTTGAGGGATTAGGATTGAGGACTGAGGGTATAGGGTTGCGTATATAGGTTTTATGGTATATGGTTGAGCAATTATGGTTGAGGATCCAATGTATGGGGTAGATGGTTGAGAATTGAGGGTTCAGGGTTTAATGTATATTGTAGTGTTGGGTGTTGTGGTTGTGTTTCTAATATGTGGTTGTAATTGATGTCAACACTATTAGCACTAGTGCATTTGAAGCTATATATGTCGAGGATATTGAGAAAATTGTAATAAATGAGTTGCAGGTTGTTAGTGGTGAAGTGATGTTCTGTTTGTCAGTGAGTTCCATACGTTGTTGATCAAAGGTTGTGGACTAAAGGGTTTGTTGCTAAGTATATCTAGTTTATCCACCTTGAGTTTTAGAGATCCGCGTGAAGATTTAATCGAGTTATGAAGATTTACATTCTGACAATTTTTTTGTTGCTTCAGTTGGTGTTTCTGATTGTAGATTATGTGATTCCAATTAGTTTAGTTGTTGCGGATGATTCTTTGATGTTTTGTAATGTTTGTGGATTCTTCTAGATCGTGCTCTATCTTTGTTGCATGCCTGCATTGATTGTTGTGCTCGTGGATGGCAATTTTCTCTTGTGTGTTCATGTTTTTCTTATTCTTGGTCGACAGGGTGTTGAAGTGTGTTGTGGATCTTTGAGGAAAAATTAATTGAAATGTTTTTGCGTTGGAGATGTTTTGGGTCTCCACTATGTTGTGGCCAACCTTGATTGATTCACATTGAAAATTATCTATTGTTTTGGGCCGACAATTTGTATTCATTTTATTATTTCTTTGTGGCTGACTTGTAGCGAATGTAATTTTATTTTGTAGATATATAAGAGCGATTGTTTATTTGAATTGAATTGTGCAAGGGTGTGCTTTTGTGTGTGTGTGCGCAAATATTGTTCAGGGTGATCCCATAATAGTGGTTTACAATTTTTGGCCAAACTGGACACTGAAATTATTATTTTTAACTAAATCTTCACATTCGGGCACCTATAGCGGCTAAACTATGAGGAATTTGAAGATGGTGCAAACTAGAGTCTCATCAAATTTTGTCTGTAGATTCTAAAAATATTTTTTTCAAAATTTTTTGAATCAAATTTCACTTATTTTTCCATCTCCCACGAAAATTGATTTTTTCAAAAAACCGCATTTTTAAAAAGTGACGCACACTGTATAACGCATAACTTTTTTTTCATGAAGGATAAAATTCTAATTCTTTTAAATTTAGATTTGTAACTCTGATATCTAGTGCTTCCACTTGGTTAGATAGTTTTTTATTGAATATTTTTTCCTTAATCAAGTTTTAACTCAAATGAATTACAATTCAGACACAGCGCAATCGTATAACGCGTAGCTTTTTTTGTATATGTCAAATTTTTTTTATTTTTTTTGTTGAATCGAGGACTTCAATATCTGATGCACTCATATTTTTCAATTTTCTTTTTTAGTAATCTTCTATTTTTCCACATGTGAAGAACAAAGAAATTCATTTTCGATGATAAACCTATGTTTAATAAAACTTAAAAAACAAATACATAACAAAACCAAAACATATTAAAATTATATTCATTGGATAGCTTGTTCTAAGGAATACCATAATAATTTGAAATAAATTTTAAATGAATTCATTTGATCCCCAAAAGCTAAATCAAAAGTGATTTTTTATCAGCATTTTGATAGGTGTAAAGGAGACGCATTTATAGGTATGGTTTAAAACTAGCGAGGTTCTATCCAAGGGGGTTTGATCTAAGGTGATTTGATCAAACCCTCTTCAATTGGAATCCTTAAAATGGAACTTTTTAAGGCTTAAATCATTATATTTTCTAAAAATATGTGATTTCAGCTAAAATCCGTTCCTCTTAGGAATTGTAAACCACTATTATGACAACACCCTTCAAATCATTCAAAGGTAGAGCAGAGTGTGAAGGAAAGTGAAGAAGAGTGAAGAAGTGTTCATGTGCTTAATCAAAACTATAATCAGGCATTAGCAGATGCTATTTTCTTATTCAAGATCTAGATGGTTGTAATCTGAATATTTCTGTAAGATAGTGTGTCTTCCTTTGTAATTGAGCAGTGAGCTCTAGGTAGTGTGCCTGAATGCATGTGCATTCCCCATTTATTCTTCTTATAATTTTAACAGGGTATAATCTTGTGGATTGACCTCCACCGTGGTTTTTCCCCTAATAGGGTTTCCACATAAAAATATTGGTGTTATGTGGGTGGATTCATGCTTTCATTGATATTGATCATATATGAGAATAAGGATTAATAAGTTTAATAAGTTTGAAATTTGGTGACAACTGATTCACCCCCCCTCTCAGTTGTCTGCCCTTGTGTTGCCAACATGTAGAGGGTAGAGGGTTGAGGGTTTTAGGGTTTTAGGGTTGAGGGATTAGGGTTTAAGGGTCAAGGGTTGAGGGATTAGGGTTTAAGGGTTGAGGATTGACAGTTGAGGGTTTAGGGATTGAGGGTTGTGGGATTAAGGTTTGAGGGTGAGGGTTTAAGGGTTGAGGGACTAAGGGTTGAGGGTTGAGGGTTTAGGGTATTGGATTGAGGTAGAGGGTAGAGGTTTTAAGGGTTTATGTTTTAAGGGTTGAGGGTTTATGGTTTAGGGTTGAGTGTTTAAGGGTTTAAGAGTTGAGGGTATAGGGTTGAAGGATTAGGGTAGAGATGGAGGGATGGATGGAGGGAGATATGGAGGGAGATGCAAGATAGAGAGAAGGAGAGAAGAGGAGGGAGGGACAAAGATAGATGGGGGTTGAGGATCCAATGTATAGGGTAGAGGGTTGAGAATTTATGGTATAGGGTTGAGGACCTATAGGGTTGAGGGTTTAGGGTATTGGGTTGAGGGATTAGGTTTGAGGGTAGAGGGTATTGGGATGAGGGTAGAAGGTTTAAGGGTTTAGGGTTTAGGGTTTAGGGTAGATTGTTTAGGGTATAAGTTTGAGGATACATGGTTGAAGGATTAGGCTTGAGGGTCCAATGTATAGGGTAGAGGGTATAGGGGTTGAGGGTTTAGGGTTTAAGGGTTGAGGGTTGAGGGATTAGGGTAGAGAGTTTACTTGGGTTTAAAGGTTTAAGGGTTGAGGGATTAGGGTTGAGGGTAGAGCATATTGGGTTGAGGGTAGAGGATAGAGGGTTTAACGGTTGAGGGCTGAGGGTTTAAGGTTGAGGGTAGAGGGTTGAGGGTATAGGGTTGAGGGATTATGATGCAGAGTGGGGTGGATGTTATCAACACAAACTTAATCAAATAAACTTTGTAATTCGAGAACCCTAACTTGGTGATTTTCTCTCAAATCCTCTTATTCTCTTAGTAGTACTTGAAACAAGGGTTTTACCATATAACTTCTAGAGTAGGCATCACACCCAGAATTTGATCACCATTCTAGATACCCTTTTTCCAATAAAAAACATATCAAATTTGTAGGTATGGTTACTTTGAAACAAAACCCTCAAATTTGGACTGCTACACTGCAATTAGGCCTAATTAGGCTTGAACTACAAGGCAACAATATGGTTTTAAATCTCCCAACCTCCACTCTTTAATTCAAGGCATCCAACATGTCACATGGGGTCTATATAAGAAATTTTCATCAACTGTAACAATCTCGAAACAACTTATCCACAAAACCCTAAGCCTACCTAACTCCTAAGCCTAATACATCATGATATTAGGATAGGTCTTCATCAAAATTGCTCCTAACTCCATCCCCTACTCCTGCAAACACTAAAAACATCAAAAAAATCCTACCTAAATCCATTCCACCAATTATCAGGCTTTTTCATTGGTGGAATGGGACCAAATTCATTTTTCTTCAATCAAACCGTCACTAACTAGGGTTTCCTGGTAGTTTGCAGCAAAAGGGTTCTAACTCACTCCAACCTTAATGAAAATAGATGTAATCAAAACCAAATGATAGCAGATTCAATCCCTCATTAGTTTCAATGAAATTTAGTTCATCTCCAGGCCGTATGTGACCGTACTATCTTGTGTAGCAACAAGAAAACAATGGAAAACACATAAAACAGAGTATACTTTATTGTTTGATCTCCAAAAACATCACCAAAGGTTTTTCTCATCCACAAAAACACATATTTAAAAATTTACAACCAGAAACAACCTTTGTATAACTTCCATTTGAATCCCCAACAGTTCAACTTCCCAAAAAACCAAAAATGCAAAAGTTGCTTGAGCAACTTTTTGCAAAAGTGACATCTAACTACAAAATTGACCCCACATGACCAAAACTAACACACAACATAAAACATGGTCTTAATAGACCTTATTACAAATAAAAATGATTGAACCACACAAAAACTAACATTTAACCCCCCTTTACATCATGAAAACTCAGGTGCCCCTGCATCATACTCCCCGAGCAAAATGAACTCCCCTTTGATTCTACAACCATGTATCCATGCCTGAGGACATAATCCTCACTCATCCCATTAGCTTATTCATATAGTACACCCGTACATTGGGTCAAATATTGAAAGTAAGCCTTGTGCCTTGGTGTTTTGAGTGACTGATTGCATACATTGCTTTCCAACCTTGGTGGGAAGTCTTCTATCCTTCCAACATCTACTAATTCCCGAGAACTTGTATCATAACCTACAACCACAATCACTTGTGAAAAATACAAATCAAAAGGTAAATCTGCAACTTTGGAATTAATGGCCCGTTGATTGCATTTTTCATCTCCACCATAACTGCTTCCATTTTTTTCTGAGGGACTACATATACTGTCACAACATCTTGGTCTCCTTCAACAACATGTTTCATCTTGCATTTAGGCCGCTCACTCCTTAAGTATGCAATCTCGACAAAAGTGTTGTACAATCCCTCTTTGTCCCTGCTGATCATGGCATCAAACCTAGTCTCTTGGCCAATGTTATTTCCCTTTGATAAAAGAGATAAATGATGTCTAACCTCCCATGTTACCTTGTGTAACATTTGTAATGAATGTGTAAAGTCTTCAATCTAAATGAAAAAAGAGAAAAAAATGAGTTACACTTGCCTTTCCAACACCATCACCCCTCAAATTTAGAAGGGGCTTGGATTGAGAATCCACAACACAACTCTTACCACCCAAACTTGCAATGTTGGATGCTGCTCTCTCCTTGAGGTCTGCACACTCAATAGACCTTTCCTCTCCTCCGTTCTTTTCAATTTGCAATACAAAAAATGGAACCTCTTGTTTGAAATTAAATCTCTCCACTTTGTTCATTTCTGTTGTCACAATCTCTCCAAGTTTTGGAGTGGCTACATGGTTCATGTCCTCCTCTTCTTCTTCCTTTATGAAATCCTTCCTACCTACCATCATCACATTAGATCACTTGGTTTTTCCTTTGTACTCCTCTTTCAATGGTGTCAAAGTATAGGAGACCCCATCTTTTTCTCTCTCATAAGTATTCTTCCTTCAATCATACATAGCATGCCTATCAAATTGCCAAAGCCTCCTTAGCAGCAAATGGCATACATCCATGGGTAGTATGGAACATAAAATTTTCTCCTTATACCCTCCTATGTTAAATTCCACCCAACTTTGTTCATTCACCAAAACATATTGACCCTCATTCAACCATGAGACTTTGTAAGGAGCAGCATGTGGTATTCTTTCCAACTTAAGTTTTTTAACCATCTCAACTGAAACCATATTATCTATACTACCTAAATCAATTACAAATTTACAAACCTTACCCAACCACTTACAATTTGTCCTGAAGAGAGTCTTCCTTTGTGGTGGCTCCTTCTCTACTGGTACCTTGATAAGAGTTTTCCTTACCATGAGTGATTCACCAACTTCTGGAGCAGCATGTTGTGATGTTGAGTTCACACTCTCACAATCATCTCCTTGAACAATATGATTTCTCCTTTATCCTCCAACTAAAGTAGTGGTCTAATTTTCATTGCACTGCCATGCTTGATGTTCAAACTTGTTGCATTGGTAACACCTTCCTGTGAACCCACTAGATCCTCTTCCTTGACCTCCAAATCTACCTCTAAAGCCTGATCTACCTCCTCTAAATCCACCTCTTGCATATGCAATTTGGTCTTGGACTTTGCTTGTATCTTTGTGGCTCTCATATGACTGCCTTGGATTAGAAATGACCCTCTTCCTCTGGAATTGCTACATTTTCCTCTATTTTTCTTGTCTTGCCTTCTCTTTAGCTTTTCTTCAGCCCTAATTACCAATTGAAAGAATTCTTCCACCGTTCTAGGGGAGATAAGGCTTAATTAATCTTGTATGTTGAACCTTAACCCATTTAGGTACCTTGTTACTTCTCCATCTCGTCCTTCACATAACCTTCTCTTATACTTAGCTTGTGAAACTCCTTGGTATAATCCATCACATCCATCTCCTTTTGCTTGAGGTTTTGTAGCCTTCTAAATGTTTGAATAGCGTAATCACAAGGTAGAAATTGAATCTTGATTTTAGCCACTATTCTATCCCAATAACTGATTTTTGACTTTCCCTTCTTCAACCTCTCTTCCTGTACATAATTCCACCAAGTTAAGGTAGGGCCTTTCAATTTTGTTTTGGTAAATTTCACCCTTTGGTCTTCTACTACCTCTTCATACTCAAAATATTTATCAAGTGCATCAATCCAACCTAGCACCTCTTCACTATCCAACTTCCCACCGTACATGGGTAATTCCATCTTCATCTTAGGAGTGTCTCCTTTTATAGCCTTCAACAACTTTTCCATTCTCAATTCATTAGGATCCAAATCATCCTCTTGGAATCTTTCTTGAGGGTCTTCATTCTCACCCTCTTCCTCTTCCTCTTGGTCACTCATGTCACTGGTGACCACAACTCTCCTTTGATTTGATTCAAGTGTTGCAAGTCTAGCTAGGATAGCTTCCTGATACTCCTTTACCTGTCTCAACTCCTTGGCATATTTTTCCTTCATCTCTCTCGTAATTTCTCTAGCCGTTGGATTTTCTTTAGGAGGCATCTTTGCTTCTTTCAAAATTCAAACTTTTCCTCTTCTTTACTAAAACCTATGCTCTAATACCAATTTTATGCAGATCAGGGTGGATTTTATCAACACAAACTCAATTAAATAAACTTTACAATTTTGGAATCCTAACTTGGTGATTTTATCTCAAATCCTCCTATTCTCCTAGTAGTACTTGAAACAAGGGTTTTCCCACATAACTTCTAGAGCATGCCTCACACCATAATTTTATCATCATTCCAGATACCTTTTTTCCAATAGAAAACATATCAAATTTGCAGGTAGGGTTACTTTGAAACAAAACCCTCAAATTAGGACTGCTACGTTGCAATTAGGCATAATTAGGCTTGAACTACAAGGCAACAATATGGTTTTCAATCTCCCAACCTCCACTCTTCAATTCAAGGCATCCAACATGTCACATGGGGTATGTATAAGAAATTTCCATCAACTGGAACAATCTCCAAACAACTTATCCACAAAACCTAAGGCTAACTAACTCCTAAGCCTAATACATGTTGATATTAGGCTAGGGCTTCATAAAACTTTCCCCTAACTCCACCCCCTACTCCTGAAAACACTAAAAACATAAAAAACATCCTACCTACATCCATTCCACTGATTATTAGGATTTTTCACCGGTTGAATGGGCCCAAATTCATTTTTCTTCAATCAAACTCTCATTAACTAGGGTTTCCTGGAAGTTTGCAATAAAAGGGCTCTAACTCATTCCAACCTTAATGAAAACAGATGAAATCAAAACCAAATGATAGTAGATTCAATCTGTCATTAGTTTCAATGAAATTTAGTTTATCTCCAGGCCGTACGAAACCGCACTATCTTGTGTAGCAGCAAGAAAACAATGGAAAACATAGAAAACAAAGTATACTTTATTGTTTGATCTCCAAAAACATCACCTGAGGTTTTTCTTGGCCACAAAAGGCATGTTTAAACATTTACAACCAAAAAATACCATTGTCTAACTTCCATTTGAATCCCTAATGGTTCAACTTCCCAAAAAACCAAAAATGCAAAAGTTGCTTGAGCAACTTTTTGTAACTTTTTGCAAAAGTGACATTTGACTACAAAACTAACCCCACATGACCAAAGTTGACACACAACATCAAACATGGTTTTAATAGACATCATTACAAACAAAAATGATTGAACCACACAAAAACTAACATTTAACCCCCCTTTACATCATGAAAACACATGCGCCCCTACACCAGATCAGGGTTGAGGGTCCAATGTATAGGGTAGAGGATATGGGGGTTGAGGGTTTAGGGTTTAAGGGTTGATGGATTAAGGGTTGATGGTTTATGGTTTAAGGGTTGAGGGTTAAGGGATTAAGGTTGAGGGAGTAAGGGTAGAGGGTTTAAGGATTTAAGGGTTGAGGGATTATGTTTGAGGGATTAGGGTTTAAGGTTTAAGGGTTGAGGTCTTAGGTTTGATGGATTAGGGTTGACGGTTTACGGTAGAGGGTAGAGGGTTAAGGGTTTAAGATTTGAGGGTATAGGATTGAGGGATTAGGGTAGATATTTTAAAGGTTTAGGGAGGGAGAGAGAGGTAAGATATACAAATAGAGAGACAGGGATAGGGGTTGAGGACTTATAAGGTTGAGGGGTTAAGGGTTTAAGAGTTGACGGATGAGGTTTAGGGTTGAGAGTATAGGGTTGAGTATATAGGTTTTAGGGTATATGGTTGAGGATCTAATGTATAGGGAAGATGGTTGAGAATTGAGGGTTCAAGGTTTAATGTATAGTGTAGAGGGTAGAGGGTAGCGGGTTTAAGGGCTTAAGGGTTTAGGGATTAGGGTTTAAGGGTTGAGGGTCGAGGGATTAGGGTTTAAGGGTTGAGGGTTGAGGGATTAAGGGTTGACATTTGAGGGTTTAGGGATTGAGGGTTGAGGGTATAGGATTGAGGGATTAGGGTAGATAGGGAGGGATGGCGGGAGGGAGAGATGGAGGGAGAAGTGAGATAGAAAGGAGGAGAGAAGAGGAGGGAAGGACATAAAGAGATGAAGGTTGAGGATCAAATGTATAGGGTAGAGGGTTGAGAATCAAGGGTATAGGGTTGATGACCAATAGGGTTGAGGGTTTAAGGGTTGAGGGTTGAGGGTTGAAGGTTGAGGATTGAGGGTTGAGGGTTGAGGGTTTAAAGGGTTTAGGTTTTAAGGGTTGAGGGTTGAGGGTTTAGTGTTGAGGGTAGAGTTTTTAAGGGTTTAAGGGTATAGGGTTGAGGGTAGAGGGTATTGGGTTAACGGTAGAGGGTAGAGGGTTTAAGGGTTTAGGGTTGACTTGGATTAAGGTTGAGGGTAGAGAGAGAGAGAGAGAGAGAGAGAGTTCAAAGAGAGGGAGAGATAGAAGAGAGATTAGGGTTTAGGGTTTAAGGGTAGACGTATCAAGGGTTTTTGTAGTATAAGGTTTAGGGATTAGGGCTTAAGGCATAGTGTCTAGGGTTGAGGGTTTAGGGATAAGTGAGAGACCTAGATGTCTAAGGGGGATGGATGGCTAAGGATATATATAGAGAGAGAATCAACATTTTCATAATGCGAGCGCATTTTGAAGAAGTCGAGATGTAGCCATTTTTTTAGAATGACATAACGTGCTCATGTTATAATGTGAGCATGTTTTGTCTTGCTCTAAAATTGGTAAAAATCTCAATATACCCATGATCTCCAGGCCCAAATTTTGTATATTCTCTTGGTTATGCACGTGTTTTGACAAAAAAAGCTTTTTGATGCTTTTGTGAAGTGTGCATGTAAGTTTTTCACATTCTACCACCTTTTTATGAACTTTCCACCACTTTTTCATCAAATAATAGAGTTTTCATGTCAAATTTGATATATCAATTCAAGTCTCAATTCCATTCAAGAGTGATATACAATTGAACATTGAAAAGGAAACAAGCTTTTTAAAAAATCAAATTGTTGAGGAGTTTGATGCAAGAAGAAGCAAAGGCTACATAATTGGGTAGAACTCCTCCATTCAAATCTTTGTTTTTTAAGGTATGTGAAGTGTTTACACATTTTCTTTATATTTTCCATCATGCTATTTTGGCTTCTTTTATTTTTTTATTTTTCATATTCCATGTTCATTATTATTTTTTTGTCATTATAACCTTAGCTTTTCAATGCACATTTTAAACTACATAATTCTTTACACTTGCTAATTACATTTTTAAACCACATCTCTTTGAGGCATTTTGTTAAACAATTGACCTACCTTGTGTATGTTCTTCCACATTTTGTATACACATATATATGAGAGTAGTTATAAGCATGCAAAATAATACATCATTTCTCAATCCTTTTCTATGGATGTGCATACCCCTTTCCAAAGCTTTCATTTTGTTATAGGCATTGGGGATGTTGGAAAATGTAGTGGAATTTGGTTTTACACCTAGAAATTGCATATGCTTGAAATTTTCTAAAGCCTTTCCAACAAATCCATTTTGTGCATATCGTGCAATCATTCTAGTCCACGAGGACATATCTCATTGAGGTATTTTGTCAAACAGTTCTCCCAAGCAACTGATTGCCTTGTTTATGCTACCAATTTTCCATACATGTCTACCAAAGCATTTTATCAAACAACATAGACAAGGAAATCAGCTATCTGAAGAAATTCTTCCAAGAAATGCAGTCTCATGGTGATGTTCATTTTTTCAAACAACTGATTGCCTTGTCTATGCTACCAAATTTTTCATATGTGTCTCTACAAAATTGGAATATACTCCTCCCACATTAATATATCTTTGAATCTATTTTGGTTTTCATCTCTATTTCTAAACTTACACCATCACTAAACTTACCTCATCACTAATGTTTGATTTTAATGTTTCCTTGATTACTATTCCTACAAGGGATTGTAACCCTTCTCTCCACTGTTTCAAGACTCTTTATTCAAGGCTAAGTTAGCAACATGTGGAAAGTTTCAGCTACGTCAATAGGGAAAACTAGGTGATGTAAATATGAAGTTAATTGACCTACTTGATTTTTAAGTTCTTCCTTTGTGTTCTCATCCTTTTCCATTCATGTGATCTTTGACAAGCTAGTGAGCTCACTAGCTTGTCAATGCAAGGTAGGGGATTTTTGAAAAAATGCCTCATAGAAATGGGTCTCACAGTGATGTACATCACCATGTGACCTTATTTCTATGAGGCATTTTTTCAAACAGGCCCCTACCTTGTCAAACCTACTGCATTGAAAAGCTAGTGTGTCTATGGTACCACATTTTGCATGCATTCTACCAAAAAATTATTGTCAAACAATTAACATGCCTTGTCCATGCTTCCATTTTGTTCCTATCGTGAAATCATGGCATGCCACAAGACTGTGCATTTCTTTAAGGCATTCCATCCAAAAATTCATGTGACCTTTGACAACCTAGTGAGCTAGTGGGCTCACTAGCTTGTCTATGGTACCACATTTTGCACACATGTCTACTAAAATGTTATTGTCAAAAAATTCACATGCCTTGTCTATGCTTCCATTTTTTTCCTATCTTGCAATCATGGCATGCCACAAGAGCACATTTCTTTAAGGAATTCCATCCAAAAATTCATGTGACCTTTGTCTATGCTAGAAATACTCTTCTACAAGATGATTGTAAGTATTTTGTATAAAAGGTTGAATGACATATATTTAATTTATTTGTATGGATTCATTTTTAAGGAGATAATATTTGTCTCTTTATCATGCTATAGGTAAAATTATCTATCATGCCGAGGAAACGAACAAGGATTAAACCGACATAAGAAGAGTACAAAACTAATAAAGCAAAAAAAAAAAGAATGGATGAGGGAACATTATGAAAAGAAGAAATTGGATACGATTGATGAAGATATGCCAATTGAAGAGGAACCTCAACCATAAGAAAGAGAAAAGGAATTGGCGGCACAAAGGGAAAAAATGAAAAAGCATCGTGCTAAGACAAATTTGAATGTCATAGTTGGAGAGACACTCTCTTTCACAAGTGAACACGGAGGGACACCATCTACCACAAGTGAATATGTTGGGACACCATCTACCACAAGTGAATATGGAGGGACACCATCTACCACAAGTGAATATGGAACCATCTACTGCATCTCAAGTTGAGAGTACATCATCGCTCACATTTGAGGAAGGAGGTACACCATCATCCCCATCTCAACCTCAAGGTATGTCATCTATTCCATTCTCGATTGAAGGTACACGATCTAGCCCATCTCACTTAAATATTGATGAAATTCTTAATGTTGATATGAATGTACCTATGAAAACACCACCTAGAATTTTGCATAGAAAGCCAAAGATTTTGATTAATATTGATGAAAATATTTTGCAGCCAATGGAAGGTAAGATTCCATAATGCACTTGTAAAAGATATGATGATAAAATTTGGAGATTGTTCTTTGAAAATTTAAATGACACCATAAGATTTCAACTATTTGTTGAAATGATGCGAGGTATAAAGTATAGGTCCATCATGAATATTCTTGGGTTGAGAACATCAAATGCTTCAAGTGAAAATACTATTGTGAAGAATCTAATGAATGCTTATGAGAGTGTGGGTAAAACCTCACGCTTAAAAGATAGTAATGTCACCCGACGTTTCATTACATCGACTTTAGTAAGTAATAAAACAAAGAAATATTGTCTCATTAGCAAGACGAGTAAACAATTGAGAATTAATAGAAAAAATCTATCAAGAGCCATTCAAAAGCACCAAAGAATTGAGCACACCGATTCCACTGAATTATGGTCATTCTCAGGGGGATTCCCATGAAAAGATAAACCAGTTGCTGAAGCATTGAGATCACTAATTGAAGAGTATTGGAAGAATAACACAAGGCCATCTTTGAATCAAAGGGATGTGGTAAGAAGGATAATCGGTAGTCGAAACCGTGAGCCACATCCAAAGCATTTTTTGGATATGACTCAAACACAATTTTTTCATAAATTTCTAGAGGATTATCCTCAAATCCATATTTGTCAAAGATATTTGAAATGCTTAAACCTTTTTATATCAATATAAATCACACACACACTACTTTTTGTTGTAGATTACATATTAAATTTTCTAACCATTATGATGTTTATTGTTCTATATGTTTGGATTTGCGTACTAACAATGTTTTGCAGGATTATGGCATACATGCCCCACCAACATCTTCAAGAGACTTCTTATCACAAATTTATGTGAAAGAGAGGATGGCCAAATATTTTATAGGAAACTATGCTTAGATGGTTCATGTCAGCATTGCGATGGCTTGTAACATATGTTGATATGCCAACATATGGAAAGCACACATGCGGTTGGAAATGAACTAGTAGAGTTCAAAAAGTATAAAACAGTGGCATACAATAAAAAAGATGGTAATCAAGCAAAAATGTGGGATTTGGTTATTTAGAAGATGTCAGTGTACCAGTTTATGTCTACATTATGTGAAAATATAGTGTATGAGTATGCAAGGCATACCATAGAGCTCGATGGTTGGACTTGCAATTCAAGTTATGCAAAGACACCTTTCTAGTTGGTAGCATAGTTTCAGTGGTTTACTTTGTAGAGAACACTTTATAGCCACAATGTGAGTTGCAGTCACAATTTTACAACTCCACACAGGTTTCTATATTTGTGCACATAACATTCATTCATGCAATTGATAGTACACAGGACCATAGGAAGGTATTGAGGGAGTACCACTTTTACATTAGTGATGATCGCACACATTCTCCAGAGTTTGTGCAAGGTTGCTTCCAGTTGTTCTACAGTAGTTTGCCTAAGAGGGGAATAACATACAATCAACCTATAATATGGTCAAATAACTGTGCAACATAGTTCAAGAACTTGCGGATGTTCTATTGGTTGAGCAGGATGCATGTCATTATAGGTGTTCAACATATGTGGAAACTTTGTGAGGCTAGGCATGGAAAGGGGTAGCATGATGGTGTAGGAGCCTGTGTCAAAAGAGCATTAGCATGAGAAGAGTTAAAGTATAAAGGCGATAAAAAGTTGACATATGCAAAATCAATCATCGAGTGATGTAATGCTTCAATGGGTCTAGGTAGTGAAGGTAAGTCTTTAGTTCGTAGATTTTTTGGGTTGATAGATGATACTAACATTGCACCATATGAGGATTTGTTGTGCAGTTTTTGCACACACGCCCCACTTGGGGTGGGGACCCTCTTTTTTCTGGTGTCTTTGACCTTTGATTTTATTGGATTTATCATTTTGGGGTCTTGACATGTTGGTCTTGCTTGCTTGGACCCTTCCTTGAGGTTGGAATTGATTGAAATTGCATTTTGGGCCAAGTCCGGATTTTCACCTGGATCCGGGATTTTCCACCTTTGGCGAATTCTTCCGGCCCTGGTTCCTTGTCCGTTTCTGGCAGGATTCTCCGATTCCGAGTTTCTGCTTGACTTCGGGATTTTCCGGTCCTATCAGATTTTCCCGGATTCTGTCAAAATCTCGATCTTCCTGACTTCCCCGGTTTCTGCATTTCTGCGAAATCTGTGTTTCTGCGCATTCTGGGATTTTCCGAAATTTCGCTTGAGGCTCGGGTTTCCGGACTTGTCAGAAATGTCTTATCGCGCATTAATGGCTGAGGTACCTTTGCTCAGACGGGTATAAGGTCGAATTTAGGGCATTTTCTGATTCATTCTAACTCCATTGCTTCCTTGCTGACTACTCTGGCGATTGAGATTTTCATTTGAGCTTTGAGGGATTGATCCTGCTTTATTTGCGTGAGGATTTCTTGAGTACTAGTGCCATTTTTTTTACCTCCTGAGCGTGTTCGTTGCGTGGTCGACTTTCTGAGCCCGGATCCCGTCCGCCTTGATCCATAGTATGTATCCATTGCCCTTCCGTTTGCGTAAGATGATTTGGGGTTTTCTTGCACTGGGTATTGTTAAATTTGGGTCGGCCCTTGATTTGATTTTGATTTTGTATTTATAGAGTCGGGGTCCGTCCCGTTTTTATTATGGAACCCCGTTATCCATGCCCTGTGAGCTCCATTTGTCCGTTGGATTACATATTTATCCTTTAGGTGGCATTTTGGGTCGGATTGCTTGTTTGTTTTGGGTGCGAAATGTGTTATCATGCGAAATTAGGGTTTCCCTTGGTGTTCGGCTCAGAACGATGATTTTATTTTATGCTTGAGTGACTTTTGTCCCGTGTCATGTTGGCTTCCCGTCCGGTTAAGATTGGAGGGCTTTTAGGTAAATCCTGAACCGATATTTTGAGCCCTAAAGCTTGCTCTGGTTTTAATGGCGGAGAGTTGGTCATTCGATTTAGGGCACTATTATTTTAACACGGGGACCCATCCTTTGAGGGCTTTTGAGAGTTGGAATCCTTTGCACACTTGATATTGTTAATTATTGATAGTTTCGGGATCGTTTGGGCTCAGGTCGTGGAGATCTCGCGGTCGTTCGAGTCTTGGTGCACGTTTTGCCATTTTTCGGGTTTCCGGGACCGTCGCAGAATTTCGTTGCTCCCGGATTTTCCCGGTTGGGGCTTATTCCGCGGGTTGGGGTTATTCCCGGTACATTCAAGCTGTCCGCGAAAATCCGTCCCATCTGGATTTTTCCGGATTTCCTGTCTGGCTCCGTTCTTTTGATATTTCGATGATAGGATTAATGGAATGAGTGTCTAATGTTTATTTCTTGTTCCCAATAAATGCATTTGATAATTATCCTCTGATTTTCCATGCGCATTAATGATTTATTCGACTAATGATGCTTTGGTAGCAGGAATCCGTATGGGTCGGAATTTTCCGAAGTTCCGCCCCGACGGTATTTTCCCAGATTTCGTGATTTTCCCGGACTGTCTGATTTCTCCGGATCCCGATGGATTAGTAGTTAGCAATTGATTTTGATGGATTTATTTGACTTGTGCTAACCCTTTGAACTGGAATATGAGTAATGATTGGATTCTAATGACAATTTTTGGATGTGTAGGCGAATCAAGTAAAGCTGTTGCTGGGAAGTCCAAAGCCGGTGCAGGGGCAGCTTCAATCTGAGACAGAACGTTTGAGATTAGATATGAAGAGCAGGTCCCTGAAAGTAGGATATCTTCCGTGTGGGATGTATTTGATACCAACGTCGGTGCCTGGCGCTATGAGGAGTTCAAGCAAAGAACGGCTGAGAAGGACCAGTCAGCCTTGAGACAAGGAATGATGAACTCGGGATTGGTGCATGTGGCAGGGTTCCCTCCAGCGGTTCAGTGCTACGAATTGATTCTTGAATGTGCCCGACAATAACTTTTGATACACAGATGGTGGTCAGCACTGAGGGACGAGTCTTGGCCAACTTCAGTCCGGCCTCCATTGCCCGGGCCTTCAGCATGCCGGATCTCCCCTCGGTCTGTGCTCTAAACATTGACACTGCCCGAACATACTATGAGAATGAGCCAGTTAAGGCTCAGCAGATCATCAACTCATGGCTGGAGAAGCCAAAATCTCACCATTCCAAATTGCCTAAACAGTTGCACAGGGTGAAATTCAGGCCGGATATCTATGATGCCATCACACTGTTGAGCAGGGTGGCCGGATTGAGAACTGCCGGAGTATTGGAGAATTGGATGGTCCACGTGATCACCAAGATGAGTCAAGGGACAAATTATCACTGGGCAGGACTCATTAGTGCAGAGATAGACAAACAACTGAGAAATGTCCTGGAGGCAAAGAAGTTCACCATGTCCTCCTACATCATGTATGTGCTGGCCATCTCCTATTCCTACAAAGGACTGACTCCGATGCAAACTATTGGGCAGGATATCATCTATGAAGTCTATCCAGAGCTGCATTTGGGAAATAAAGATTACAGGAGGGCCAATGATGCATTCACAATGCACATTACCCGGACACTTCAAAATGCAGAGCACATCAGATTATCCGATGGGGCTAAGGGGCTGATCAAGAATTACGGAGCATGGTTTATCCAGTTCCCTACCTTCACATACCTCCGGATTGATGGATGCCCAGCTGCTCCTTACAGGTTGCCCTGGTATCCTACTGACCATTTGGTGCTGCTAGAGGTTGTACGACAAATTTGTGAGTTTGATGCAGTGGTGAAGAGGGAAAAGCATAAGACTGGTTTTGGAGGAGACTTCCCTCTTGGGATTGGAGTGGGAGAAATGTGCCCGTCTATCCAATCAGCTCACACTGCAGGAGAGGAGTTGGCAGCCTATGGATTCTCTTTCCATTCAAAGAGAATGAACTTTGACATAACCGGAGGGGCACAGAAGAGGGCTACCCAGGAATTTAGGCATAAGGAGGACCTGGAAGACTACTGGGTCAATATCAAGGATGACCTTGATGCGACGAAGAGAAGGTATTCCCGACTACCTGTGGAGGCAATTAGACAATATAATGTGAAGCTGATCCCGAATCAGCTGGATGATGATGGAAAATTGGTTCAGACCATGTTTACGAGCCCATAAAGGACAGGTCAGTTGCTGACATTGATTGGAGTGAGCCTGAGGTGACGGAGTTGGAGGACTTGATGACTCCTGTGTTGAGATTCACCTTTTCTTGGATTAAGCATAAAGTCTGGGTATTGGAGAATGCCAATGTGCCCTGTACCTTCGATTTGATGGGGAATCTCAACCCCATGTCCACTTCTGAAGAATCCGGGGAGGAGGAGGACCCCAAAGGGAAAACGGCTAAAACCTCGCCATTCAAGATTAAAGTCAGAGGTCCTAAGGGAACTGAACCTGCAACGAAGAGGAAACCAATTGGCAAGCGCAGGTGGAAGACTCTGACAATCAGCAAGTCCTCGGATGAGGAAGAAGCAGAGAAAGCTGAAGAGGAGGATGCCCCTCCGCCGCCTAAGAAAGCTAGAACTGCAAGGGTGGCAAAGAAGAAGGATCAGGCCACTTCGGAGGATGAACCTCCAATTGTTGATGTAGAGAGCTCCGGAGGGGAAAAGACTAAAGTATATACCCATAAATCAAGAACCCCTTCTCCCAAGGATGTTGCACAGCCAAAGGACTCCCCGCCAGCATTACCAGTTGAAGAGCAAGATAAGCCTGTTTCTCCTCCACAGGGCATACCAGAACCGGAGAATCCGGATGAACAGGGAATTAGCGGGGAGGTCGAGCAGTTCAAAGAGGGAACACTATACAGTGAAGCGGCCGAGCTTGAGGCAGAAACAGAGGAAAGGCACAATTCTCCGCTGGTACAATACGAGGATTCTCCAGAGAGTGATAAGGGCCGCGGATCACCGGAACCGGAGGAAAGCATCCCTGCTAGGACTCCATCACCGGTGCTTCCAGAATTAGGACTTGAGGAGGTTGATCAAGGCAAGCAAAGTCCAGAGAAAGAAGATGACAAAGCCACGGCTGAGGAAGAGGTCGAGGTGGCAGCCGCAGAAGGGGGGAAAGTGACAGAAGATCCGGGAGAAACTCGTACAGAAGGAATCCGGACTGATCCTGTAGCTCCGGACTGGCTAGAGAGAGAACTTGCAAAGAAGAAACAGGTGATTGTTGAAGACACTCCTCTAGACTGGGATGAAATGTTATCTCAGATCGGCAAAGGGAAGAAGAAGAAGGTTGCAAGGGTGATTTCCCAGGTGGAAAGGGATGAGGTGCATAACCGGGTAGTTCACATCGCCACCCCTGCTGCAGATAAAACAAGAGATGAGGTAACAGGCTAGGATTACAATGTTCAAACTATTAACCTTGGGCCGGCCTCCCTGGAGCAGGATATTGAGAAATTTGAAGGGTCGAGTGCTATAATTGTTGACAGACTTAAGAAGGAGACCCAGTCAAAATGAAAGCTGAAAAGAGAAAATGAAAGATTGAGAAAATGTCTAGAGGAGGTAATGAAGCCTCTACAGTCTCTCCATCCTTCCTCCTCTACTACTCCAGGATTTCTGCCTAAAGAGACAATCTCTGGAATTGAAAAGATGAAGGCCTCCGCTCAGGCTACCACAGACTGGTTGATGGGTGTCCAGACACAAGGGGATGAAGCTATCAAAGAGATCCTGTCTGTGGGCAAGGATGCAGTCCGGGGAAATGAGCTGTTAGAGGGAATCTTGTCTCAGGATAGGAATGACATGGACCTCCTGCTGCAGAAATCAAGGACTATTCTAGGATATGGCAAGGATCAGTTGGGCAAAGATGGAATCCTTCCTTCTGCTAGATTGGATGAACCATGGGAGTGGTTCGAGGCATTGCAGATCAGGCAGGGAGGCCTGAAAAAGATACAAAAATGAAGGAAATCAATTGATGCTGACCTCACTGCAATTTATGATGGTTGCATTGCCTTCTTTGAGGTGATGACAGGGAGGAAAAAAATAGCTCCCAAATATTTGAGCTTGGATCAACTGAAAGAGTGGTGGCATGAGGTTTATGCCCTGGAATCTGATGGAGCTGTCACCTCTCATTTGCTTGATGATGCAGCTACCTACTTGGCAGTGATAGACAGGTACATGGCCAGCGGGAGGGACTGGAAGAAAACTGTTGAGCGGTCCAATGAAGGAATTGATTCAATTAAATGCCGACTCAGGGTTTTGCCATTGCCACCTATTGCTGAGCTGGATGGGATATTCTCGAAGGTCCAAGGGTCACCAGCGCAGAGGAAAGACAAAGGGAGTAGCAGTTAATGCTCTTTTCGAGATTTGTGCTTCCCTATTATTATAGGGCATGCATTGGACCAGACTTCCTTGGGGACTGTGCCTTGGCCGACTTGGATGATGGCATTAAATGTGTGCCTTAGTTTGTTTCCTTGGCCGACCTGTTTTGGCGGTTTTGATTATTTTGTAAAATGTTTGGCTGGGCCGACATGTTTTGGGGGGAATTTGATATAATTAGGCACTCTTGCCTTATTGTAGGGGTTAGAAATTGGTTATAGACATAGCAAGACAGTAATAGAGCAAGAGCTATAGTTAGAGTACTTGAAGTTTCTTGAAGCAAACACTATATTCAGAACATTGAATTGTTGCAACATTTTCTGGTGATTAATACAATTGAATACATTGTGGTTATTCCTGGTGAAATCCTTTGTGTTATCTCATCTTGCATGGTTCCTTTGTTCTATCTTTTAAATTGCTTGAAGATCTAGGGTTTAATATTCAGAAATAAATTAGTTTGGTTGGATAAATGATGTTTGTGATCTCATATTTGGAATGTTTGTAGCTATCTCTGGTCTATACTCCCAGTAACTATCTGATTGTAGTAGGCTGGTAAAGTCAACCTGGACTGTATATTCAAATGTGCTTAAGTTCGGTTGTAGATGCAAGTCTATGATTTGAAAATCTGTATTCCTCAGAAGATTGCACTGTTCTTGTAAGATTGCCTTGGGGGTCGAACAGGAATTGGTTATTCGAGATAGGTCCATTCCAGATATATGTCATTTGCATTGCTTGTCCTTGTAGTAGTTCAGATTTTATTACTTCCTTGCATCCCTATCTTTTGCGATTTCTTTGTTATTCGGTTAGATCTAGGATTTTAAGATCATCATATTTTCAGATTTGATAAATTGAAAAGGTACAGTTTGCTTGTAGTAAGGTCCGATTGTGATTACCAGCAATTTCACATTTTATCTGAGTTGTTTCATGTATTGTTATGACCTAACACCCGAGAGACCTTGGGGTAATTTTTAGTAATTTATTGTTGAGAATAACCTTTCAAGAGAGATAGAATATTGCATTCTGTCTGAGTTGTTGCTGTGCAGAAAACACCATCAACAGATTGGCGCTAGAAGGAGGGCCTGAATGAGCACACTGGATCGTTTCTTGAACGCTATCTATCCAGAGAGATATAAGAGAAATACTAGGCCCACCACCAGAGAGGAAGATTTAGAAGAACTTCTATTCCCCAATAGGTCAAGGAGGACCAGAGTAAGGGGAGAATCATCATCACCCATCCCTTCACCCACATCGTCCATATCTTCACATCCTGAGATTGAGGCCATACCCATCCCTGAAGCCGTTCCCATTCAGCAGCCTCAGCAGGTCAATAACCTACCACCACCTCCACCCCCGCTCTTACCAATGGCTTTCCTTGCCAACAATCCATCACCTTTGTTCTTTCAAGCCTACAATGTTATGCCCAAGAACCCTGAATACTTCTGTTCAAAATTCCATGCTAACGACCCAAACAGGACTGCTGAAGAGCACCTGAGAATTTTCCAGACTTGCCTTAAGGACAGGGGGATAGTTCATGAGGATGTTGCTTGTAGGTTGTTCCCTTATTCACTGGGAGAAGAAGCCTTTTATTGGTATAACCATCTCCCTGCCGATTCAATTCTTAATTGGAATGACCTTGAGAAGGCCTTTTTACAGAAGTTCCGGATTCCCATCAGTGCCAATGAGTTATACCTAAAGTTCATCAAGGTTAAGAGAGAGGTTAACGAACCCATAGCCAGCTTCAATAATAGATTCCATCGTGCATTCACCAGATTACAAGACCCATATGTTTTGGACGATGGTACTGCCCTGGGAGTGTATTATGAAGCTCTGGATAGCCTAACCGCAACCTTTTTGAAATGGAGACCCAACCCTCCGGGCACCCTGACTGATGCTTATACAGAGGCTGTCAAGCTCAGTACGGATATGAGGCAACACTTGACTGGGCCATTGCCTTCTCTGGGACCAGCTGCACATCCTAACCAGATTCAGGCAGTAAATCAGGCCCTCACCAATCATACCCCAATTATGAATCCAGTTCCCCAATTACCCATAGTACCACACCCCGGTCATCCCATGAACCAAATCTCTCCTATGACAAACTTCCCTCAACAACAAGTGAACCAACCCATGTATCAGCCACAGCAAAATAGCTTCCCTGCTTATCTGTAGAATTCTGAGGTGTTGCACCAGTCTTTGGGATCCGCCACAATGCCTCTTCCCCCTCAGAGTAACTCGAACTAGATCCCTTACCAAGATCCTAATAGGGAGAGGATTGATGAAATGGCCGAACAAATAAAGAAGTTAAATCTGGAAGTGACTTACCTGAGAAATCAGAATAGTCAGTTGCAAGCTGCTCAGAAGGGAATGCAATCTAATCCGAACAGGGAGTTTTCACAAGGACATAACTTCGACAGGGGACAACATAATGACAGAGGGTTCTACAATGATAGGGGATATAACCAGGATAGGGGTTACAACAATGACAGAGGTTTTAATAATGAAAGGAGGCAGAATTTTGACAGAGGCCAAGGAAGTGGGTCAGGATTTGATAAAAGGTCACCACAAGGACAGAACAAAACTTGGAATACAGGGCCCAATAATGGGGGAGTTCCTACCCCGTTGGATCAGCCGGCTAATCAGATTGTTAATCAGTCTACAAACCAACCAGTCAGTCAAGATAAGCCTCCTACTGGAGTATATCTGGCAGAAGCGGCCTTATCAGGGTGGTGCAGACTCCATAAGACAAGCCAGCATTCAGAATTGGAATGTCCGGAGTTCCAAACTGCTGCTTCTATCTTTCAGTATGAGGTAGAGAACAATGTGAATACACAAGAGATTGTTCCCTCTAACTCCTATGATTCTCCTATGTTGGTATTGAATCATGCTCCTTTTCCAGCCAGCCAAGAAAATGTACCAGAAGAACCCGATTCCCATGAAGATGAAACAGACCAGATTTGTAATGGGGATGAAGTGGCCTAGTTGTTTGACGAAGGAAATATAAATGATAATGGCCCCCTCGATCAGGAGGAAGCTTATGTTGAAGAAGTACAGATGTTCCAGAGACAAGGATTGAGGGATATGCCCCACAGGCGTCCACCACCCGGAGTACCTTTCACTACTTCCATTCCTCCCAACAATTTTAGTACTCCTCCAGATCCTAATGCGAGCAACAATCCGTCTTATCCATAGGTTTCCAAGCAATACCTTTCGAAAGATAGACAAGCTCAAGCAGAACCACAGAAGGAAATGATTGTTCAAGCAAGCAAGGATAAGGCAGAGGAGCCATCTAAGGAGGTCTCTACTGATATGAGTGAGGAGCAGATGGCCTCATATGTTGCAGAGGAATTTAAGAAGCTAAAGGTAAACCTTTCTGCATTTGAGTTGTTAAGATTTCCTGCAATTAGGAAAGCCATCTTAGGTACTTATGATGCAAACTCAAAGACATTGGACAAGCCTTTTGGTGAGCATGTTAGCCAGACTTCTAGTTTTCAGTCTGTGAACACACAAAGTCAGACACAGAATAAGACCAATCCACCCCCTAGAGATAGAGAAAAAGAAAAGGACAGAACTCAAGTGGCCCAGATGGATGCTCAGCCCACTTTGTTTCAAAGGAAGACAAAGACTCCACCATTTCTGATCTCGGTCAGAATCTTTGGTAAGAACCTTCACAATTGTCTGTTAGATTCTGGTGCTTCCACCAATGTGATGCCTCTCGGAGTTTGCAGAGCTCTGGGAATCATGCCTGCTGATTCCCAAAAGAAGGTCACTCAGTTGGACAGAACCGAAGTGAGTGTGGTAGGAGAACTTAACATGATCCAGATGCAGATAGCCTCTGATCCAAGGATCCAACAGGTCATCAACATTCAGGTGGCTGATATTCCTGATGCATACGGTTTAATTTTAGGAAGGGACTTTACAAAGGCTCTGAATGGGTATGTGTCCACTGATCACTCTCACATGTGGCTTCCCTGGAAGGGAGTGCCCAATCAGATAAGGATTGAGAGGGAGCCTAGAATGAACTACATGATAACAGAATACCAAAAGACTTCAACCGAAGTTCTCATATCAGAGGCTGGAATGGGAAACTACTTGCTATCGGCCCCATATGAAGAATTAGATGTAGAGGAGGTACTGATGTTGCATACGATGCCAGTAGATGCTGAAACAGGGTCCAGTCCTGTTGAAGTCCTGACAGAATCAGTTGAGGAAGAAGAAGAACTTGCGGATAGACAGATCAGCTTACTGGATAATTTTCAAGATTTCATTAAGCAATGTGTGGAGAATCAAACACACTTGGGAAGGAAGACAAGCTTTAAGGAGTTACTCTTTCCAAATTGGTGTAGAGTTCACAATGCTTCTCACTCAGAGTTGGAATGTTGCTTGTGCCGGACAGCAGTGAAAGAAGTACAAAAAAGCATGCATCCATCTTAGGTGGTTAGCACAGATGAGCAGAATCTGCAAGTAAAGTGTGAAAATCAGAAATCTGTTGTGGCTGAGGAAGCCTCTAATACTGATAAGCCAAAAAAAAAATGAAGAAGACCACCATTGCAGAATACTGGACTCTCAAGTTTGATGGGTCTAAGTCTAAGCAAGGAGCTGGGGCTGGGTTCGAGCTGATCAATCCAAAGGGTAAGAGTTTCTTTGCAGCTCATAGGCTCCAATTTCATTGCACAAATAATGTGGCTGAATATGAAGCATTAATTCATGGACTCCTTATGGTACTCAAGAAAAAGGTCAAGGTCCTGCAAGTATTTGGTGACTCAGAATTAGTGGTCAAACAAGTAAGAAAGCAGTATGCGTGTCACGATAGGAGAATGACCAACTATAGACATAGAGTGTGAGACCTCATTGAGGGATTCGATGCTTTTAACATCCAATTGGTCCCAAGGAAAAAGAATCAAACTGCTGACTCCCTAACTCAAGCGGCCAGTACTTTACAACCCCTGTCTTTGTCAGGATTGAAGAAGTTTACTGTTGAATTAACTCCTGTCTCGTCAGTCCCTGACAATGTGACTAATTTTTAGGTGTTTAAGGATGATAAACATATCCTTGACTTTATCACGAACACGGATGTCTTTGCTTCATAGATCATTGACGAAACAGAACCCCAAGAAGCAGAATTGGACCTAGAAGGTGTGCTGAATTTGAAGTCCAATACTATTCCAAGGGGAATGGTACAGCTGGAGAGAATTTTCGATATGGATAAAATCAGAGACCAAGAACAGGAATCTAAGAAAGAGTCTATCCGTGGATAGTGTGACACTCATAATGTGGGTACTGAAGACAATATTAAAAACATTTTCATTGGTAAGGTCTGTACTCCTGAAGAAAGACAGGGAATAATCAGAGCCCTATACGATTTTCCCGACATAGTGGCCTGGGGTTATGAAGACTTGAAGACTTATGATACATCCATCATAACTCATACTATACCTCTCAGGTCAGGCGCTAAGCCTTTTAGACAGAGGCAGAGACCTATTAATGCACTGTTGGAGCCACTCATACAGAAGGAAGTTCAGAAACTGCTGTCCGCTAGAATCATATTTCCTGTCAGGCACTCTACTTGGGTGGCTAATCTGGTTCCAGTAAGAAAGAAGAACGGTGAAATTAGGCTCTGTGTTGACTTCAGAAATCTGAATAGGTCATCAGAGAAAGATAATTATCCAGTTCCCTCTTTGGATGAGGTGTTACAAGTGGTTAATGGATCGCAGATGATGTCCTTTCTGGACGGGTATTCAGGGTATAATCAAGTGATGGTCCAGTATGAGGACAGACATAAGACTGCTTTTACAACTAAATGGGGAACCTTCGCCTACAGGAGGATGCCATTTGGGCTTATCAATGCAGGAGCCACGTTTCAACGAGCTATGGATATCGCTTTCAAGGACATCATAGGAAAGTGCATTATCATTTACATGGATGATCTGACTGTTTTCTCCAAAAACAGAGGGGATCATATCTCAGATCTGCGTAAGGTGTTCCAGAAGTGCAGAGAATTCGGCATCTCTTTGAATCCCAAGAAGTGTATTTCGGAGTCATAGAAGGCAAGCTGTTGGGGCACGTGATATCAGAGAAAGGAATTGCTATAGACCCGGAGAGAGTGGAAGCCATCCTGAAAATTCAGCCACCTGCCAGCAAAAAGGAGATGAAGTCCTTCTTCGGTAAGATTAACTTTGTCAGGAAATTCATCACTGGATTTGCTGAGATTGTGAAGCCGTTAAATGCTATGTTGAAGCAAGATGTCAAGGTCGAGTGGACTGCAGAAGCGAAGGAGTCCTTCGCAGATATTAAGAGAGCCATTGTCGATGCTCCAGTGTTGGTGAGTCTAGATTACAGTAAGCCTTTTTATATTTATTCCTTTGCTTCAGACCACTCATGTGCTGGGATGCTGACACAAAAGTCTGATGAGGGGAATGAGCATCCCATTGCTTTCATGAGTGCACCATTGAAGGATGCTGAGCTGAAGTACCCGAGTGTGGAGAAGCAATCATATGCCGTGGTGCGAGCAGTGAAGAAATTTAGGCATTATATCCTCTGAAATAAGGTGTTTGCAATTGTTCCTGATTCTGCAGTTAAGTTGCTACTGATGCAAAACGAGTTAGGGGAGCCCAGAGCTAAATGGGTGACCATGCTTCAGGAGTATGACATTGAGATCCAGCTAATGAAGCTGGTAAGAGGACAAGGACTCACCCAGACCATGGTGGAGATAGGCCCCGAATTGTCTATTCATAACTATGATGTTGAAGAAGTTTCCCCAGATGGCTGGTATGATGATATAGTCTATTATTTGCTAAATCAGCGAGCTCCTGGTCATTTAAATGCAGTTCAGAGGCGAGCATTGAGGTTGAAAAGTGATGGTTTCATGCTGAAAGGAGCTGCCCTATACAAGAAGAATCACGAAGGTATTTATTTGAGGTGCCTTGGAAGACAGGAAGCTGAAAGAGTAATAAATGAGTTTCATGAGAAATATGGCACTGGTCATGGTTCTGCCATTGCTACTGAAAACCAGATTTTGAGGGCGGGGTACTACTGGCCTACACTATTCAAGGATGTTCATCATCATGTCCGGACCTGTCACACTTGTCAGACTGCAGCAACGAGAGAAAGGTGTGCAACACTTCCGCTCTAGTCTGTGATTGAGGTAAAACCTTTTGCTCAATGGGGTATGGATTTCATAGGCCCCATCAATCCACCATCTTCTGCTGGACACATGTATATCCTTACCATAACTGATTACTTTACAAGATGGACTGAAGCTTTCGCTTGTAGGCAGTGTACATCAGAGGTAGTAATTGATTTTTTAAAACCTGTCATTCTTAATCGGTTTGGGTGTCCTGTTGCTATTGTGTGTGATAATGGTCCTGCCTTTGCATCTTTGAAATTCTCAAACTGGACCTTTGATCATGGTATTGTTGTAAAGTTCACGTCTAATTATTATCCCCAGGGGAATGGTCTAGCTGAATCCTCTAACAAGAACCTGTTAACTGTCATCCGAAAATTGTTAGAGAGGAACCCAAAAGACTGACATACCCAGCTTCGATTTGCCCTTTGGGTAGATCATACCAGGGTTAAGGCCTCCATTGGTACCTCTCCTTATCATTTAGTGTATGGTCTGGATCCAGTTTTCCCTATCCAACTTAAAATCCCAACTTTGCAGTTTATCAACCAGTTTTATGATGAGGGGGATAGAAGGGAAGCTCGGTTGGCTGAACTATTGCACCTTGAGGAAAAATGAGATAATGCCCTCGAAAAGTTTGCCAAACATCAGGGGGTAGTCAAGCGATGGTTTGACAGGAGAGCTAAAGTTAAGGCTTTTAGGATTTCTGACCTTGTTCTGTATTGGGATAAGCCACATGATCAAAAAGGGAGCCATGAAAAATTCGACAAATTGTGGTTGGGTCCTTATCAGATAGCCAAAATTCTGGGAGATAATGCCTTCCGTCTGAGGACTCTCACGGGAGAGGACATACCACTGCCTGTCAATGGGCAGTATCTGAAACATTATTTCCAATCTTGAGCTGTTCTTAGCTCTTTGCCCTGTAAATAGTTAGTTAGGTTGCTTTCTTTGTTTGTTTTGCTTGCTTTGGTTAGGGGTAGGTTTCCCTTCTTGCTTTGCTGGTTTTGTTTGGTTAGAGTAGGTTTGCTTGGGTTTGTTTGTTTTGTTCGGCGTTGCTCTTGCTTTTGGTCCTATCTCCTTTTGAGATTATGGGTGCAGCTGTATGGTAATGGTGGAAAAGCAGGTCTAATGTTCCTGATATTTCCCTTACAAACTTTGATCATTTTTCCAGCATGCCATGGTATGAATTCTTTTGCCTCTGTCATTTGTCCCGGTGGTAAGGCGAAGGTTTTCCAGTCAGTCTGAACAAGAATGTATTGGGGCCTTATACCTTTAATCTTTAAACATACCTGAAGTTGTGAAAAGATCCTTGCGAGGTCTGACCAGGTGAAAAATCTCTTTCTGCTCTAGTGCCACTGTGGTTCTCAGCCCTGAGTGTGAACTTCACTGTTCACAGGTTGAATAAAATAAGTGAAAAGACAGCAACATTAGCAAAAAAGGGAAAAAGAGAAAAAAAAAATATTTAAAAATCCTGAGGTTTGAATTCAACTCATCGAGGATCTGAATATCTCTAGGGGCTATAGGCGCTGGTATGACTGTAAAGGGAGGATCTGCGGTAACATTGGAGCTGCGGGCCTTTGGCCAGCGGCCCGGAGCTCTATCGAATTTTTTAGAGTGAAATCTTTATGCCGCTTTGTTCATACCTAGTACGGATTTCTCTATACGGGTGAGGGTAGGCGTAACGCGTTACATAGACCACAGTATGAATGCTTAGGTTAAACGGAATTTGCAATGCTTAGCAGGGTGGTGGCTAGGTATCTGAGTTGAAACCATGAGTTTTGGGTTCTTGATTCCAGTTTGTCATCAAAATGCTCAGGAGCATTTCCCCAGTGGAGTCGCCATTTGTTGTGCAGTTTTTGCACACACGCCCCACTTGGGGTGGGGACCCTCTTTTTTCTGGTGTCTTTGACCTTTGATTTTATTGGATTTATCATTTTGGGGTCTTGACATGTTGGTCTTGCTTGCTTGGACCCTTCCTTGAGGTTGGAATTGATTGAAATTGCATTTTGGGCCAAGTCCAGATTTTCACCTGGATCCGGGATTTTCCACCTTTGGGGGATTCTTCTGGCCCTGGTTCCTTGTCCGTTTCTGGCAGGATTCTCCGATTCCGGGTTTCTGCTTGACTTCGGGATTTTCTGGCCTATCGGATTTTCCCGGATTTTGTCAAAATCTCGATCTTCCTGACTTCCCCGGTTTCTGCATTTTCGCGAAATCTGTGTTTCCGCGCACTCTGAGATTTTTTGAAATTCCACTTGAGGCTCGGGTTTCTGGACTTGTCAGAAATGTCTTATCGCGCATTAATGGCTGAGGTACCTTTGCTCAGACGGGTATAAGGTCAAATTTAGGGCATTTTTTGATTCATTCTAACTCCATTGCTTCCTTGCTGACTGCTCTGGCGATTGAGATTTTCATTTGAGCTTTGAGGGATTGATCCTGCTTTGTTTGCGTGAGGATTTCTTGAGTACTAGTGCCATTTTTTTTACCTCCTGAGCGTGTTCGTTGCGTGGTCGACTTTCTGAGCTCGGATCCCGTCCGCCTTGATCCATAGTATGTATCCATTGCCCTTCCGTTTGCTTACAAGATGATTTGGGGTTTTCTTGCACTGGGTATTGTTAAATTTGGGTCGGCCCTTGATTTGATTTTGATTTTGTATTTATAGAGTCGGAGTCCGTCCCGTTTTTATTATGGAACCCCGTTATCCATGCCCTGTGAGCTCCATTTGTCCGTTGGATTACATATTTATCCTTTAGGTGGCATTTTGGGTTGGATTGCTTATTTGTTTTGGGCACGAAATGTGTTATCATGCGAAATTAGGGTTTCCCTTGGTGTTCGGCTCAGAACGATGATTTTATTTTATGCTTGAGTGACTTTTGTCCCGTGTCATGTTGGCTTCCCGTCCGGTTAAGATTGAAGGGCTTTTAGGTAAATCCTGAACCGATATTTTGAGCCCTAAAACTTGCTCTGGTTTTAATGGCGGAGAGTTGGTCATTCGATTTAGGGCACTATTATTTTAACACGGGGATCCATCCTTTGAGGGCTTTTGAGAGTTGGAATCCTTTGCACACTTGAGATTGTTAATTATTGATAGTTTGAGGATCGTTTGGGCTCAGGTCGTGGAGATCTCGCGGTCGTTCGAGTCTTGGTGCACGTTTTGCCGTTTTTCGGGTTTCCGGGACCGGCACGAAATTTCGTTGCTCCTGGATTTTCCCAGTTGGGGCTTATTCCGCGGGTTGGGGTTATTCCCGGTACATTCAAGCTGTCTGCGAAAATCCGTCCCATCTGGATTTTCAGTTTCTATGGCTCGTTCTTTTTGATATTCTTTGAATGATAGGATTAATGGAATGAAGTGTATTCTAATGTTTATTTCTTGTTGCCAATAAATGCATTTGATAATTATCCTTTGATTTTCCATGCGCATTAATGATTTATTCGACTAATGATGCTTTGGTAGCAGGAATCCGTCTGGGTCGGATTTTTTCGAAATTCTGCCCTGACGGTATTTTCCCGGATTGCGTGATTTTTCTGAACTGTCTGATTTCTCTGGATCCTGATGGATTAGTAGTTAGCAATTGATTTTGATGGATTTATTTGATTTGAGCTAACCCTTTGAACTGGAATATGAGTAATGATTGGATTCTAATGACAATTTTTGGATGTGTAGGCCGAATCAAGTAAAATTTGTTCTTTGGGAAGTCAAAGCGGTCTGAGGCATTATAAATCAAGAATGAGAGCGTTTGAATGGATATGAGGAGCCAGGTCCCTGAAAGTAGGATATCTTCCATGTGGGCTAATGTATCTGATACCAACGTCGGTGCCTGGCGCTATGAGGAGTTCAAGCAAAGGAAGCGGTGAAGAACGGTCGACCTTGAGGACAAGAATTAGTAGACTTCTGGTTGAATTGCATGTGGCGGGTTCCCTCAGTGATTCCAGTGCTACAATTATAGGTTGCTGAATATTGCCCGACAATAAACTTTTGATACACAAATGGTGAAAATTCGTGAGGACAAGTCAACGGCGGTCCGGCCTCATTGCGAACTTAACCTTGACATCACCGGATCTCCCTCGGTACATTATAAACATTTACGCTGCGGAGCATACTATGAAATTAAGGCAGTTCGAGGCTCGCCTCGAACTCATAGTGGAAGCCAAAATCTCACCATTCCAAATTGCCTAAACAGTTGCACAGGGTGAAATTCAGGCCGGATATCTATGATGCCATCACACTGTTGAGCAGGGTGGCCGGATTGAGAACTGCCGGAGTATTGGAGAATTGGATGGTCCACGTGATCACCAAGATGAGTCAAGGGACAAATTATCACTGGGCAGGACTCATTAGTGCAGAGATAGACAAACAACTGAGAAATGTCCTGGAGGCAAAGAAGTTCACCATGTCCTCCTACATCATGTATGTGCTGGCCATCTCCTATCCCTACAAAGGACTGACTCCGATGCGAACTATTGGGCAGGATATCATCTATGAATTCTATCCGGAGCTGCATTTGGGAAATAAAGATTACAGGAGGGCCAATGATGCATTCACAATGCACATTACCCGGACACTTCAAAATGCAGAGCACATCAGATTATCCGATGGGGCTAAGGGGCTGATCAAGAATTACGGAGCATGGTTTATCCAGTTCCCTACCTTCACATACCTCCGAATTGATGGATGTCCAGCTGCTCCTTATAGGTTGCCCCGGTATCCTACTGACCATTTGGTGCTGCTAGAGGTTGTACGACAAATTTGTGAGTTTGATGCAGTGGTGAAGAGGGAAAAGCATAAGACTGGTTTTGGAGACTTCCCTCTTGGGATTGGAGTGGGAGAAATGTGCCCGTCTATCCAATCAGCTCACACTGTAGGAGAGGAGTTGGCAGCCTATGGATTCTCTTTCCATTCAAAGAGAATGAACTTTGACATAACCGGAGGGGCACAGAAGAGGGCTACCCAGGAATTTAGGCATAAGGAGGACCTGGAAGACTACTGGGTCAATATCAAGGATGACCTTGATGCGAGGAAGAGAAGGTATTCCTGACTACTTGTGGAGACAATTAGACAATATAATGTGAAGCTGATCCCGGATCAGCTAGATGATGACGGAAAATTGGTTCAAGACCATGTTTACGAGCCCATAAAGGACAGGTCAGTTGCTGACATTGATTGGAGTGAGCCTGAGGTGACAGAGTTGGAGGACTTGATGACTCCTGTGTTGAGATTCACCTTTTCTTGGATTAAGCATAAAGTCTGGGTATTGGAGAATGCCAATGTGCCCTGTACCTTCGATTTGATGGGGAATCTCAACCCCATGTCCACTTCTGAAGAATTCAGGGAGGAGGAGGACCCCAAAGGAAAAACGGCTAAAACCTCGCCATTCAAGATCAAAGTCAGAGGTCCTAAGGGAACTGAACCTGCAACGAAGAGGAAACCAATTGGCAAGCGCAGGTGGAAGACCCTGACAATCAACAAGTCCTCGGATGAGGAGGAAGCAGAGAAAGCTGTAGAGGAGGATGCCCCTCCGCCGTCTAAGAAAGCTAGAACTGCAAGGGTGGCAAAGAAGAAGGATCAGGCCACTTCGGAGGATGAACCTCCAATTGTTGATGTAGAGAGCTCTAGAGGGGAAAAGACTAAAGTATATACCCGTAAATCAAGAACCCCTTCTCCCAAGGATGTTGCACAGCCAAAGGACTCCCCGCCAGCATTACCAGTTGAAGAGCAAGATAAGCCTGTTTCTCCTCCACAGGGCATACCAGAACCGGAGAATCCGGATGAACATGGAATTAATGGGGAGGCCGAGCAGTTCAAAGAGGGAACACTATACAGTGAAGCGGCCGAGCTTGAGGCAGAAACAGAGGAAAGGCACACTTCTCTGCTGGTACAATACGAGGATTCTCCGGAGAGTGATAAGGGCCGCAGATCACCGGAACCGGAGGAAAGCATCCCTGCTAGGATTCCATTACCGGTGCTTCCAGAATTGGGACTTGAGGAGGCTGATCAAGGCAAGCAAAGTCCAGAGAAAGAAGATGACAAAGCCATGGCTGAGGAAGAGGTCGAGGTGGCAGCCACAGAAGGGGTGAAAGTGACAGAAGATCCGGGAGAAACTCGTACAGAAGGAATCCAGACTGATCCTGTAGCTCCGGACTGGCTAGAGAGAGAACTTGCAAAGAAGAAACAGGTGATATTTGAAGACACTCCTCTAGACTGGGATGAAATGTTATCTCAGATCGGCAAAGGGAAGAAGAAGAAGGTTGCAAGGGTGATTTACCAGGTGGAAAGGGATGAGGTGCATAACCGGGTAGTTCACATCGCCACCCCTGCTACAGATAAAACAAGAGATGAGGTAACAGGCTAGGATTACAATGTTCAAACTATTAACCTTGGGCCGGCCTCCCTGGAGCAGGATATTGAGGAATTTGAAGGGTCGAGTGCTATAATTGTTGACAGACTGAAGAAGGAGACCCAGTCAAAACGAGAGCTTAAAAGAGAAAATGAAAGATTGAGAAAATGTCTAGAGGAGGTAATGAAGCCTCTACAGTCTCTCCATCCTTCCTCCTCTACTACTCCGAGATTTCTGCCTAAGGAGACAATCTCTGGAATTGAAAAGATGAAGGCCTCCGCTCAGGCTGCCACAGACTGGTTGATGGGTGTCCAGACACAAGGGGATGAAGCTATCAAAGAGATCCTGTCTGTGGGCAAGGATGCAGTCCGGGGAAAGGAGCTGTTAGAGGGCATCTTTTCTCCGGATAGGAATGACATGGACCTCCTGCTGCAAAAATCAAGGACTATTCTAGGATATGGCAAGGATCAATTGGGCAAAGATGGAATCCTTCCTTCTGCTAGATTGGATGAACCATGGGAGTGGCTCGAGGCATTGCAGATCCGGCAGGGAGGCCTGAAAAAGATACAAAAACGAAGGAAATCAATTGATGCTGATCTCACTGCAATCTATGATGGTTGCATTGCCTTCTTTGAGGTGATGACAGGGAGGAAGAAAATAACTCCCAAATATTTGAGCTTGGATCAACTGAAAGAGTGGTGGCATGAGGTTTATGCCCCGGAATCTGATGGAACTGTCACCTCTCATTTGCTTGATGATGCAGCTACCTACTTGGCAGTGATAGACAGGTATATGGCCAGCGGGAGGGACTAGAAGAAAAATGTTGAGCGGTCCAATGAAGGAATTGATTCAATTAAATGCCGACTCAGGGTTTTGCCATTGCCACCTATTGCTGAGCTGGATGGGATATTCTCGAAGGTCCAAGGGTCGCCAGCGCAGAGGAAAGACAAAGGGAGTAGCAGTTAATGCTCTTTTCGAGATTTGTGCTTCCCTATTATTATAGGGCATGCATTGGACCGGACTTCCTTGGGGACTGTGCCTTGGCCGACTTGGATGATGGCATTAAATGTGTGCCTTAGTTTGTTTCCTTGGCCGACCTGTTTTGGCGGTTTTGATTATTTTGTAAAATGTTTGGCTGGGCCGACATGTTTTGGGGGGAATTTGATATAATTAGGCACTCTTGCCTTATTGTAGGGGTTAGACATTGGTTATAGACATAGCAAGACAGTAATAGAGCAAGAGCTATAGTTAGAGTACTTGAAGTTTCTTGAAGCAAACACTATATTCAGAACAGTTGAATTGTTGCAGCATTTTCTGGTGATTAATACAATTGAAGACATTGTGGTTATTCCTGGTGAAATCCTTTGTGTTATCTCATCTTGCATGGTTCCTTTGTTCTATCTTTTAAATTGCTTGAAGATTTAGGGTTTAATATTCAGAAACAAATTAGTTTGGTTAGATAAATGATGTTTGTGATCTCATATTTGGAATGTTTGTAGCTATCTCTGGTCTATACTCCCAGTAACTATCTGATTGTAGTAGGCTGGTAAAGTCAACCTGGACCGTATATTCAAATGTGCTTAAGTTCGGTTGTAGATGCAAGTCTATGATTTGAAAATCTGTATTCCTCAGAAGATTGCACTGTTCTTGTAAGATTGCCTTGGGGGTCGAACAGGAATTGGTTATTCGAGATAGGTCCATTCCAGATATATGTCATTTGCATTGCTTGTCCTTGTAGTAGTTCAGATTTTATTACTTCCTTGCACCCCTATCTTTTGTGATTTCTTTGTTATTCGGTTAGATCTAGGATTTTAAGATCATCATATTTTCAGATTTGATAAATTGAAAAGGTACAGTTTGCTTGTAGTAAGGTCCGATTGTGATTACCAACAATTTCACATTTTATCTGAGTTGTTTCATGCATTGTTATGACCTAACACCCGAGAGACCTTGGGGTAATTTTCAGTAATTTATTGTTGAGAATAACCTTTCAAGAGAGATAGAATATTACATTCTGTCTGAGTTGTTGCTGTGCAGAAAACACCATCAACAGGATTGTTGTACAATGACAAGATTGAGTGAGCTACACACTTTCCTTAGCTCAAATGCAGGCACATGGAGTATCCATATGCGGAAGATGGCATGTTTTTGTTCTTCATGTACAATTCAAGCTTGGGATGAGTGCGAGTCAAAGGAGTAGGTTGACGAATGGTGGTTAGGTTATCTTAGCCCACTTCACACATATCATCCTTCAATGGAATTGGAACTGATATAGATGGAATCATCGATTGAATTTGACCACATATCAGATCTAATTCAACTAGGTAATATATCTACTTGCATAGTTTTTGAAATTCCTATTGTTATTTTACTTTGTAGTGTATTTGTAATGTTGACTAATTTCATCTAATTTGTTGCACATATCAATGTAGGCCATGTTTATGCAATTATTGTTGGTATGTGGTGACTGATCATGCTATACTGTATAGCCCATGGTATACTATACACCCTTACCCCTATCCTTTCCAGGGTTTGGGGCCAGGCCGGGCCCTGAGTGGGGGTTTGGGGGTGGTAGCCCCCGAGAAAAATTTCTTCCTACTTTTTCCGTGATCAAGTAAAAGGAAAAAATCATTGAAAAAAGGAAAAATCCGATTTTGTAGAACCAAAAATCTGGAAGCTTCTAAGCTTGTTAAAAAGGGGTTCAGATGGGTATTTCAGTATGATGAAAAACGCGATTATTCGCAAGATTGTAATAAGTTTTTCACTGGATAATAAAAGTATTAGATGGCTGCCGTTTGGTGGATGTAGCCCAGATTGGGTGAACCATGTTTAATTCTCTATGTTATGATTTATTTTGTGTGTGTTTTAGTTTCTTTGTTTATTATTTAAATCTACATTTAATTGTTAGATATCTACCATT